>JAMZEH010000037.1:14877500-15170000 GCA_024699665.1 Ostrea denselamellosa | reverse complement strand
TTATTTATTTTTCCTTGTCTCGACATAGGAAATTGCTATAACATCTTTTAAATGTGTAATAAAGAAAAATTTCAGAGTTGATTTAGTTAAATTATACTTACCTGTCTTAGTAAAAGCATGCACAAATTCTCAATTGCAGACACATGATATTGAGAGGGGGAGGGGGTGTTACCGTTTTTATCAACAAACATTATCCGTTATTTTAAAATACAAATAAAGATATATTGAGTGCCCTCTCCCCTATTTTTTTAGTAGTAATAAACGAAAAGAATGCAATTTAAGCGCTTGGTGTTAGAAATAGAAAACAAGTTTTAACAGCATATTAAATAATTTTCAATTTCCTCATGAAGTATTATTTGTGCTGGGTTGATTAAAATATTTATGCTTAGACGTTTACAAGGATCACCATTTTCATTTTTAAAGCAATTGTATTGTGTCCCCGTTTGAACACGATGACTCACTAAAGTGTCCCCGTTTGAACACGATACGATGACTTACTAAAATGTCCCCGTTTGCAATGTAAAATGTGTGTGACTTCAGACTAGAACAATCGATATATTACACTAAAATTGATGATAAGAAACCGTTTTGAAATGCATTTTTGGACTCTGCTGTAGCATAGAATACATTTACAACGACCAACATTTTCATTTTTTCTAAGCAATTATATTGTGTCCCCGTTTGGACAAAAATTATTTACTAAAAATGTGTGAATATTAATGAGTGTAAATCATGTCCCCGTTTGCATTGTAAAAAGTGTGTGACTTAAAATTAAGAAAATCAACATATTCTACTAAAACTGGTGAAACTGTTTGAAAAGGCATTTTTGAACTCTGCTGTAGCATAGAAAAAATATAGCGGTCCCCGGTTAGATAATCTCCAACACCCGTCCCGTTTGACGGTACATATAAATGTGTGTGTGTGTGTAATCCAGAAATAAGCATAGAAAATCTACACAAGTAGTAGTATAATATAAATATCACAAAGCCAATTGAGTATACTCCTGAAGAAACTATTCGAGTATATACTCAATCGCCTTTGTGATATTTTCATTATATATATATATATAATAAAAATATTTGCATAGACTACATAATATATGTACATGTAGCATCCAGTTTGAAGAAAACGAAAACAAAGTCATAATTATATGAAAGCAGCTAATTCACATACACATTGGAAAATCACATTTGCTTAAATCTTCCACATTCCTTTAAAAAAGTTTGAACTACTTTAAATATTTTTTTCATTTTGATCAACAGACAAAGACTCGTCACCCCAAAGCAGCAGATGCACATTAATAATGTATAAAATGTTTATAGATGTTTGTTACCATGGAAAAAAAATCACAAACCTATCTTTAAAAAATGACTTTTTCTATTAAAATACGTACGATACAATCTAGTTTACTCAATTATGGATTTTTTTAATCAATCTCATGTCAGCCCCACTCCCATAATTTTGACTGGTTTTAAATTATGATGTCTCCAGCAACGGTATGTTTGATTTTAGTTACTATTGTCACGAACTCACAAACCTATCTATGAATTTTCAGGTAAAATAAATACAATGCTACCCATTTCACTCAAATTAAGAATTTTTTAATTACTCTTTTTTGACAGGCTTTGAAATTCACTCAAGTGTAGAATCTTTTAATTATTGTATTATCAGTTCAATTTTTCGGGGGTGGGGGCGTGACAGGTTTTGAAATGACCCTGGGGTCATTCTAATATCCTTTTTTGTTGTTGTTGTTTTTGTTAGTTCAAATATCTTTAAAATGGTTAAGATTCCAACCCTTAAAGCGAATATATTCTCGTTGCACATGACACAACGCAACGAGCACCAGGTGTTTTTGGTCGTTGTTTGTCCACCCAATGTGCCTCGTAAGGTGAAAAAGAAAATTCTGAAACGTATTGCACATCTACAGGGCACACTGCCAATCATCTTCCAAAAGATTATTTGGGTACTGCGTGAAATGTAAGAGGGGTTTTTGACCCCCATTTGGTCCAAAGGGTGAAAATAAAAATCCATTAAAGCCAGAAATTAGAAAAAATGACCCTGTCTCTAAAATTTATATCTTTTGAGGGTCAAAGAGTACAACATCTGCTGGATGGAGATAATAATGTTGTATCATATATTCAGTTTGATTGTGCTCATTCTCACAAAAATTCCACAAGTGTGTTGAAATGATGAATTTTCTAAAAGTAGGTCAAAGGTCAATGTTAAGGTCACTAGGTCAAAGGTATTGGTGTCGTTGGAAGGGTCTTGCCACAAGTAATACACATTCCAAATATGTATGGTCTATCTCTTATGATGAAAAAGATATGACCAAGAGTAAAGTTTTCTGAACAGACAGGTTAAAATCTAGATGCCCCCGAATCTTCGACTCCGGGGGGCATAAAAATACACCATTCATGCATTTTATACCATACCTTATAAAATGGAACAATTTTTTTAATTTTTTTTTTTTACAAAATTTACCGAAGGAAATAAATTTGTTTTTTTTTTAATGCTTGCGTTGTACCTCAAGTATGATATGTTTTAGGAGCAAACGACTTTCTCCCTGTTTATCACAAACACTTCAAAAAGTATGAACACCATTACTACAATACATTAGCCGGCCATATTTGAAATGGCACATGCAATGTCTCTCGCTATCGATTTCAAAACATACATGTATTTAAAAAATTACCTACAGAAATGAATTAGTTTTTATGCTTACCTATATATATATAAATTGCATTAGAAACACAGGTTAACATTGCAGTAACATGTCGACTCTGGCCGGACTTCAGTTCTGTCGAAATTGTGAACGATTGTCATAGGTCGAAATCACGTGCTCACCGAGTAACCGTGAGTGCGTTCGAGAAGACAATTTAGGACTAGGCTGTTGTGCATACGCCAAATATTGACAACAAATCCACCTCGAATTTTTTTTGGTATTTCTTTTAAACCTTTTTAGCAAAATTTTCTGACGAAAGAGAGAAGGGTGCAAAGGGGAGGGGGGGGGGGGTGGGGGGGTGACACTCCCCTCCCACGGAATCCTTCTCTTGATCCGCCACTGGCCTAACTTCACAATAATAAACTAGATGTGCATGTGCACAGATATGCTGTAACTTTTACTCATTTAAGATTATTTTGGAATAAAACCATCCAAAGTGCTAAATGCTGGTACAAATCAGTACATTTTAAAACGGCAGTGATGTGTCTCAGAACAGACAGGGAGGCTCGGTGTCAAGGGCACACTTACCCACCCACCCACCCCCTCCCTCGAAAACACGTATTTCTGTTTTTATATAGTACCCGTATCTCAATGACACTACAAGAACGTATGTACTTTATTGGGAAACGTGATGTTTCACAGAGACAAGCCACTGGTACTTACACAGGTCTTTATATAGAGATTTTAATGACCTGTACATGACCCCCAGTTTTATACTCAACTGTTCAAAAATGAATTTACTACGAAAGCCTATTAGTATCATATAAAAAAATAAATTTGCATTCCATTATCTCACAATTACGAGATAACGAGTTAGTATCTAATAAATAACGAGTTAGTTATCTCATTAAAACGAGTTTATTTATTTAGCTTGTTATAACGAGTTAGTGTCTCGTTATAACGAGTTAATTATCTCGTTATAACTAGATAATTATCTAGTTATTACGAGATAACCAACTCGTTATAATAAGATAACGAGGTAACTTGAGAGCCTTCTCTTGTTTCCAATATTGAAGATTAGTTCTAAAACAAATTGTAGTTATGGTATAGTTACATGTACATAAACAAATATAAATATATATATATATAGATCATTGAAAGGAATTGAACAATATTTCTTAATAGACCTGCAGTTCTCAACTCCCTCCTCATGTCTTAATTGTTTTTGAAAATACATACACAATGTAGAAAATAATCAACATATATCAATTTGAAAAAAATATATCATATATCACTGAAGTCGTTTGAAGTTTATACATAAGTTAATGTTTGAACAAATGTTGGGTTTTCTTTGAGGGGCTTCTGTGGTTTTTTAACAGCAGAAATAAAACCAAGGTGCAGCTGTGGGCTAGGTTGGCCCGCATTTTCGTCCAAAGAAAACATTAATTCAAAATCAAGCATGTAGAATTAGGTGGGGAGGCTGCTTTCCATTTGTTTTTAATCCACGAACATTGTCTCTTAGTTTCACATGCAAATAAGATATATTAGGCCACTGTCCTCTTCAGAGTCGGATTTAGAGGGGGCCTAGGGGGCCCAGGTAGCTCGGTCCCCTTTTTTGCCACAAATATACAAAATAATGTAAATAAAACTCCAGATTTGGCACCCAAAATACCTGAGTATTTAGTGTATGATTTAACATTCACATTTGCCCCTCCCTTTTCGAAAATCCTGGATCCGCCACTGACACATACATTGATTTTAAACTGTTGAGATTGATGTCTGAAATCATTACATGACTGTACATGTCGAAACTCTAAACAGCCATTCAGATTGATGCGTGTACAAACATCTTCGAAGTCGGTGAATTGTCATATTTTAAAGCCGCAAAGTCGGTAAGTCTGCCTACTTCAGCAGTCGACAATTCAGCAATTTTCTTGACCATGCCGTGAAAAGGTGCCTTAATTCACACTATATAAAGACGGAAAGATACAATGCCGCTCGAACATTAGGTGTTTATTTGTTTAAAGAACTACGCACGGTAATTGCATTATTTTCTGCATATTGTATTTATGTATCTCAACTAATTCGATAAGCAAAAACTTGTTCTGCGAATGATCAATTTTTAATTTAAAGCAGGCAACTGAGGAACAAGTTAATGTTACAGGGGTTTCAACAGTCTCGTTTAAAATTAGCATTTCGCAAAATCTATGGGCGTTATAACGATCTAGTTTGCTAATAACCTGTCATTGGGTCAAATGCTGTCTGACGTGTTTCATACTAATTTTGTTTACCTGATAAAGATATAGGGCTCACGGCAGGTTGATCGGTCAACAGGAGATGCTTACTCCTTCTAGGAACCTGATTCCACCTCTGGTATGTCCAGGGTCATTGTTTGCCATTCTCTTGATTTTGTATTCCTTATAGCAGTTTTGAGGTTGATCATTTTTTCGTTATCTTCACCCTTTTTTGCTTTTACAACCTTTATATATTCTGGGTGAGAGGTAGTAAACTAACGTATAGGAAAACTTGGGGGGGGGGATGTAGAAGATCAGTATAAAATGTAAACCACTGGGATGGTTTTGTGTTTAGAGTTTAATTATCAGTTTTTACTGACATCGGTAGGATTCTAAAATCACTTTTGATAAATACACGTGTAAAAGTTTAGTCGGCTTGGCACATACCAGTATGTCATATGGGTGATGATATTGGACGAATAAAAACCTGCAATGTGAAGATATATACTGTAGACGTAGTGACCACTGACCAGCATACCAATTTACACATTCATGATCCATAACCAGAAAAGTTTTATTCCTGTTTATATTGTACATATCAGATTTTTTTTTCGAATAATTTTGGACTAAATATATATTTGGATTGTAGAGGCATGACTAAAAATCTGCTACTGACCAGCATACCAATTTACACATTCATGATCCATAACCAGAAAAGTTTTATTTCTGTTTATATTGTACATATCAGTTTGGTTGGTTTTTTTTCGAATTATTTTGGACTAAATATATATTTGGATTGTAGAGGCATGACTAAAAATCTGCTACTTTTGTACTTCACATACACTGTACAAAAACATGTAAGTACCCGTAAAATTCGTAAAAACTTTTAGATATATTTTCAGATGTTAAATACACATTTTCAGATGTTTACACTATATTTTCAGATGTTATTATTATTATTATTACAATGTATATATACAGCGCATTATCTAACATTACAACTATTACTCTAAGCGCTTTACAACATGCATAAAACATAATATATCACATAAAACAAAGCAAAGTTACTCATAAAATGCTAAATGGGGTATTTTAAACAAATATTAAATTTAATATCACAAAGATAAATAAGAAGACTAACATGGTTCATTTAAACGTTCGTTAAATTTCACATCACATATACATCACACATCACATTTATATATATATATATATATATATATATATATATATATATATATATATATTCAGATATTAACATTATACTTTCAGATGTTTACACTGATATTTTCAGATGTTGTATTATATATATATATATATATATATATATATATATATATATATATATATATATATATATTCTTCCATTAATTCGCAAACAACCATCTAGTGTATTGTCGCGATTGATCAATACACACACACACACACACACACACACACACACACACACACACACACGCATATATATATAATTTGATTAAAGGTTTGCATATTTTGATAGTTCCTATTCGTGGCAAGTAAAAATGAAAAATCAGCTCATGTGTATTGCAGTAAGTTGTATAAATAGGATGTTACTATAGCAAAGGAGGAGAGAAAAATCCTTGGAAAAATCATTTATCGAACCCGTGACCCTTGCATTACTAGTTAGGTGATCTAACCACTGAGCCAACCAGGCCAATATCTAAAGTATCATGTGTGGCAATACTTTACGATAAAAAATTTAAACCTATCTTTGAAATCATACATTGAAAACCTTTTCATATCTCAAGTAGATGAAAAAATAATTTCAGAGAAAATGTGAGAAATGTCCTGAAATTGGTTAAATTTCTGTTCGCCATAAAAGGAGAAAATGCTAGACATACAGGTACATTACAGACCGATCATTAAAACTTATATGTTCTTGAGCCTTTAAGTAATGTTTTAATCCTCAGTGCATTAGGAAATTCATTAAAATATTTGATTTAGATTTATTAAAAAAATGTTACATGATTTTATTGTTATTATTATTTTTAAAATATGTTTATACAGAAAAAGTTTATTTATCAACAAACTTTTTCTTTCAAAATTGATGACAATGAAAACTAAATTTATATATTTATAATTGAATGCAATTTTCTGTATGAAATGTTATTCATTCCTATAATTTCTTACATTGTGTATGGAAGGAAGGTGGGGGGGGGGGGGGGGGGCGTATAGCATTACATAGGGAGGGTCTTTTAAACTTCATAAAATTACAATTCCCTTATTTCAAAGAATTTTATATATGTTCTTATCAAAATTAAATTAAAGCCAAAATCATATCAACCTATGCATTTTTTAAATATTTATCTATTTATTATTATTATTATTATTATTATTATTATTTTGGAAGGTGAAATTGCCCGAAAAATGTTCTTTAGTTAAGATAAGTATGTTCTTAGTCTTTAAATATGTTTTGAAGCCATGCCTATTTTTATTACTATTCAGTACTGTTGAATATACTTTTAATTACATATATAAATACTGAGAATTCTCTATTTCATTCCTGAAGTTGAAATCTGTGATAAAAATACACGGTTAAGCAATGCATACAAATCCCTATGATAATCAAATTCCCAGTTGATTATAGAAATATGTATGAAAGTAAAGGGGAGAATTTGAGGTTACTCAAAGTTGATGAAATATTGTAAAGAAACTTAACGACCCCCCTTCTCCCTTTTGATTTTATGAAGGGTGTTGATCTAATGTCCGACTTTGGTGGAATTCATAATCTATGGAAATGAATGAAAAGAACTATCAATCCATAACACTGTTTTGGTTGCTGTAGATTCCTTCTCTTGTCGTCAGATAAAACACGTATTACAGGTAAAATAAATTACGAAGTACCAGTACGTGGAAAGCTTGTCTTAGCGGCTCGTTGGTGTTGGGGGATGATTCTCGCTTTGGGTGCGAGAGGTCCCGGGCGAGTCCATCTGTTCTAGAGATTATTATTTTTTTTAATTTCATTTAAAATCGAGACATAGACGAAGTATATTTGTAACCATCGAATATTGATTTCGAACGGCGGGAACAAAATACAATTTTTTTTTTTTTCAAAACCAAGGGATCATACACTCTTTGCGACTTATTCGTTTTCGAAATCGGAATAATGATTGCATTTCATGAAAATAATAGGAACACGCCGTCAATCAAAAGTTTTTTCTCTACTTAGGCAAACCAACAAACTTAAAATTTAAAGTCTTTCATTTGCATAAATATTGGGGGGGGGGGGGGGGGGGGGGGCTTTGTTTTTATTTTAAAAGAACAAATCTTGTTTCATACTGCTGTTGAATATAAGAATTTAGATATGCAGAACAGGAAAATTACTATAGATTTCGTAGTCCCAGGGGCGAGATACTTTTTCAATAATGCTCAAAAGACTGAGAAGGCTTTTGGGTCTCCTGTTTGATATTATCATGCGTGGAAACAAATCACTGGAAATGTTTTTGTTGGTTTTTTTTTTAGAAATCCACCAAAGTGCATGATGAACACAGTCAAATTCAGCCTGTTTTTAGAAACTTTATTCGAAATAGCAATAACTCGATCCCTAGTTTTCTTTTTTAGCTATGACAGTTCAGGTGGTATTTCAGATTTTAAAATAGTGTCCGTAGAACAAAGAATGAATGATGTGAAAAGAAAATTTGATTGTACTGAAAATGATACTACCCAAGGATAACAAACATCCAAGCGAATTAGATTTCTGTAGATAGTGTATAGACAGTAACTGCTAACATCATTCACCAGGAATTTAATATATATTAATGGGTTTTTTTCTGAAGGAAGCAGAGGTAGACAATGTGTATCAAATTGACTTGCTTGTATTGCTCATAACGATGTGAATGCAAAATTACTAGGAGAGTGGATTGCTCCAAGAAGTTGATTTATTTATAGGCATGCCAGAATTTCATTTAATCATTTATGATTTGCCTAATCATCTCTACCTTCGATCAAATCAATTTACACGTGTATCAATATCGAATATTTACACGGGTGATATGTTTGATAGTTTTGAAGACAATTGCCCTCTCCTTTGTCTTGCTTCTATCTTAAATCTTTGGTTTGCAGATCAATCAAAAGGACTTTGTGCAATTTTTACATGCAAGGACAGTTCAGATGCTATATTTATGTGTATTTGAAATCCTATGGATTCAATCCTCACGCATGCGACAATGAAGGTGATTGCTAATCCAAACTATAACTCTGTTTCATGACAGAATGTATATTTTCAAACTCACCGTCAAGGGACCATCATATAGGGCGATTGATTGATTCATTCATTGATTGGGCTTTAGCGCCATCCGTATGGGCAATAGTGGCCATTTTACGGTGGTTAATTAAACATGAGCGGTTTTGAGATTTTTGGAGCAGCATAGGATTGATTGATTGTTGTTTTTCGCTACTCCACAATTTTTCAGTTATCTAGTGGTGTCCAGTTTTTATTGGTGGAAGAAAGAACCCAGATACAATGTATCCGGGAAGAGACCACCGGGCTTCCGAAAGTAAACTGGCAAACTTTCTCACATATATCGGTGCTCTAACCACTCGGCTATGGAGGCCCCGGAGCAGCATAGAATTAAACAGAATAGATATACAGTATATATAGCATTGGTATCTTTATGACATTTTGTGTCGTTCGACACTTCTTTTAAGTACTTTGATTATACTTAAGTGTTGTCTAGGGACTAAGGACCCGCATAATTCTACAGAATCCAACTAGGGACTACATATCAAGGACTATGATCACGTATGGTGACTTCGGTTATAAAATGTTTCAGTTGTTCAGTGCGGATTTCGTTCTAGCTCAAGGTTCTTTTCTAGATAAAATTCCTTTTTAAATTAGGGATATAAGTGGATAGTTCTCGTTTGAATAGAACTGTAAGCACTCATCGACGTACAAGGGGGTATATTGCTTTGCACCTGTCGGTTGGTCAAACCACCAAATGTTGTCCGCTCAATATCTTGTGAACCATTCACATGATTTTTTGTATGTAGGTTGGATATTAGTAGAAGAGGACCCCAATTGATTTACAGGTCAAAGGTTAAGAGGTGCCATGCAGTACTCTGCACAATTGGTGTCTGCTCAGTGTTTTGAGAACCCTTTCTTTGATAGTTATGATATTTCATACAAGAGTTGGTCATTGGTAGTAGATGACCCCCATTGATTTTCAGCTCAAAAGATCAACCATCACTAGGTGCAGTGTAGTACTTGGTACAGTTGGTGTCCTCCCAAATATTTTCTGAACATTTTGCTTAATTGTTATGATATTTCATTTGTGGCTGTTTATGAGTAGTAGATAACACTGGTGATTTTCAGGTCAAAGGTCAGATGGTGAAATGCAGTACAATGGTATCTGCCCAATATCTTTAAGAAACCTTTAGTTGATGGCGATGATATTTCATGCATGGATTCGTCATTTATATTAGAGACCTCCGGTGATTTTCAGTTCAAAAGTTCACTGAGTGCAGTGATGTACTCCATGCATTTTGATGTCAGTTGGAAGAGTACACTAATACAATATATGTCTGCTCTGTCCTCAAAGAAATGGGGAATTTCACACCTTTAACCATTCAACAACATTTGATAAAATGTAATAAAGAAGCAAAAGATTGACTGACTGCTCACTCAAATTTTCATGATTTGTTTTTTAACATTGAGTATATGGGAAGAGTGTATTTTATTTAAAAACATTCTTAAAGAATTTATATTTTCAACAAATCTCTTGGTGAAAAGTTTACGAACAGTCTATTAAAAGGATAAAGGCAACCTGCCGTAGCTATACCCCTGTTGAGATATAATGAGGCCAAAATAAAATATAAATACATGTGTGTTTCCTATTAAATTGAACATTTCATTAAGAAAACAAGTCTTGATGAATCTTCGAAATAAACATACTATCGATCTGAATGTGTCACGGAAGAAAATTATACCGGTAAATGAAGTGTATCACGATTTTGAACATTTACAAAAAAATGATAATATAATTGCAATTTTTATAGAGTGCTTTATCAATGCTGAGGCATTCTTAAAGCGCTTTACAATTGTAAAGTTAAATTTACAAAAAAAAGTGTCCCAGTACATACATGAAAAGCAAATTTAGGTAGTATATATGTATATCATTATGGTTTATACTCACGAACATTGCATACTAGATGTATAAGGCGTGGGAGGGCGTGCAGCTTAATTCACTTGCTGATTTTAAATTTGGGGTGAAATAATGATTTGACGATTAATACTTGGTTCAGTTATATTTAAAAAGTGATATAATGAATGATATTTAAAATACCGTAAACATTACAGTCTGTAACATGAAATTCAAAAGTTTGCCGATCGCTTTCAATTCTCCTTGATCCGGGGGAGGGGATGTTAATAATTTATGTTTTAAATTAACACTGGGTTGTTTTTTTTTTATTATTCGAATGGTTTAATCTGTGTGTCTTGAAGTGCCATATACTAGTCACACTCTTTTGAGTGCAACTCTGACATGTCTGAGATTTGAGAACAATTCTCAGATTGGAGTAAAAAAGAAAACCGTTGAGTTCGACTCGAAACGTTCATGATCCCGGGGTCTATATATTTTAAACATTTTGAAGGTCATTTGTGGTCAAAATAAAAATTAGAGAGACTTTATGCAAAAAGAAGAAACTTCCAGATTAATAAAATTGTGGATTTCAGTTTGCAATGCATATTCAATAAAATATTTAAGGTAGCAGTAAAATCGTAGGTGGGTCGGGAAACCAGAAACACACACTTATTTTATTTGATCCTGGTTCGCATGCGTATTATACTGTTGTTGCTGTTTTCAAAACTAGATGTTTAGATTCTTGATCTTCTTCTTCTTCCATTAATTCGCAAATACCACCATTGGTGTATTGTCGCGAATGACTGTGCGCATGACCCAAGGGAAAGATCACTCAAACTATGTACAGCTCATAAAAGCCCTCCCGGCGCTATTTACAATTAAAAACGATCTACCGTTAATAAAAGTTCCAGCGGAGCAATAATTGAGATAAAACAAACGGAATAATACACATAGGCGTCGGAAACAAATTGAAAGTGAGAGAGCTAAACCATAAAAAAGGCAACAACAATTGGGGGGGGGGGGGGGGTGCAAAAGCCCGTTCACAATGTCGACATAGGGAAACATTTCTGCCTTTGCAAAAAAAGGTGAGGGGTGGGGTGGGGCTAAACTCCTTTGGAACTTAAAATTGATTTAGGTTTCATCGCAAAGAGTGAATGAATGTTTATTTTATATAGGTTAGTGTGTAAAGGCACTATACACCAAGGTAGTATATTGGATGGCGGGACCCAATGTTGCTGTGTTTCTTTAATATATCTGTGTTCAAATACTCCCTAAACATCGGACGACTTGGATCTGTGTTGGAACTGGGAACATCAATATATCGTAACAAATGCCAACATGGTGTGTATATGCTTATTCAAGAACTGGAAGGAAAGATTGAAATTAGAGAGAAAATATTTTCAGTTTCTTTAGGAAATCCTAAATGCGGTATTCTCATGCAGAAAACAGACAACACAGACGCACTGGCTCTGTCGCTAGAATCAGCTCTGGAAGAAATGCTGAAGGAAACTAACACATTTTTCCTAACAATCGGAAATTCACCAGGGTCAACAACTGGAATTAAGCATGAACGTGGCATTTTCATGGTTATGGATTCACACAGCAGAAACGAAAGTGGACTTTGCTGTCCAGACTTGCTGTCGTATTGAAACTGACCAACAAGTTGAATTTAGTAACTTATTTGCGGGAGTTGTCGGGTTCACTGTCATCTCATGATCCACAGTACGAAATGACGGGGGCTTGTATAAAGGAACAAACTGTGATAACTGATAAACACAGAACCGGAATTCCCTACCTCCTCTCCCATGCTAAACGTACATGAAACGTCAGATATGTTAACGGAACAGTTGATTCCGAACATTCGCCCACAGCCAGAAATACAATCGAATCAGACAATGGCCATGGTGATAATGCTTCAGCAAGTGTATTCCATGAAATTTCAGCTAGTACCCAAACTACTGAAGATGCACCGCCAGTTTGCAGTCATTAATCAGGCGCTCGGATTCACAATTCCAAGGTTCATCGACTGATATCGCTAGATATTTGGCGGAGGATTTAAATATACTCTCTGATGAACTTAAATTTGCACTAGTCAAAAATAGAATGCCAAGTTCGAATTTCAACTTTCCATCGCGAACGTATAAGGATAAGAGAAGACATGGCGGCGTTATTCATCGACGTTGTACAACAAAGCTTCTCAAGGCCTTTGACTTCATTGCATACTCCGAATCGAATGATGGAATGTTTTGCCTCGGATGTGTGCTATTTCCAAACATCTCTCATAGACGACCAAAGAAGTTGATATGAGAACCATATTTCAATTGGAAAGATGCACGGGAAGACTTGAGCAAACATTCTGTATGTGAGTATCATCTGTCTGCAATGGCCAAACTACGTGCATTCCTTAAAGTTTATTCAGATACAGACCAACGAATAGATTTCGCTATAACAACACTTGGAAGTGATTTAGTCGAAAGAAACAGAAAAGTATTGGCTTCCATTATTGAATCTCGCGTGTTTTGCGGAAGACAGGGTATTTCATTACGCAGTCACCGTGATGACGAAACTTGCCGAGGCGGATCTTCAAATATGGGTAACTTTAAAGAGCTGTTAAATTTCCGTACATCTTGCAGAGACGGGGTTTTGAAATCTCACCTTCAATCGGGCAAAAGAATGCAACTTATATATCATAGACGTCAGAAAATGAATTACTCTTTTGCATCAAGCGATACATACAAGAAAAAAATGTTGAAGAGGTCCATAGTCAGCCATTTGGGCCTTATTTTGGTTTTCAATGTGACGAAGTAACCGATGGCAGCAACTGGGAACAACTTGGTCTCGTCATTAGATATGTAGTAAATGGTAAACCAGTTGAACGACTGCTTGAATTTATTGCTTGTGAAGAAGTCACTGGTGAGGCCATATGAGACTCCATTATAGACCACATAGATAAGGCTGGTCTTGACCAGCTATAGATGAAATTAATGAGGAAAGGTGTGGTGAAAAAATTGATAAGAAAAAGTGTAAAGTGTTCACTGAGACACGGTGGGTAGAGAAACACACAACTCTTGAAACATTTCAAGACTTATATGAGCCATTGCTATCATGTTCAGACGCCATTTCTACAAGAGAAACAAACTGGGATTCAAAAGCAGTTGTTGAACCCAGCGGACTTTAAGTCAAATTGTCGGACTCCCAATTCATTGCCTCTTTCCAAACTATTCGAAATTTCTTTGGATACATATCTGGACTTAGCCGAAAGCTTCAGGGGAGTTCTTTGGATGTAGTACAAGGATATGACATGGTGACAGATGTTCGAAAAGTTATAGTGAGCACGAGACTGAACGATGCAGAATATGACAGGGTATACACCAAGATGGAGGAAATGGCTCGTTTTTCATGTGGAGGAATCTGTCATATTGAAAATATGCCGAGGCTGAATAACAATCAGAGCCATGAAGCAAAGGGTATGCTAGCTGCAGGACTGTCTGCACGCCAAATTGCTAGACAGATGGGTTGTTCTCCCTCGACAATCACTAGACTGGCCCAGAGGATTGCACTGACTGGGTCCGTTAATGACAGACCACGCCCGGGCAGACGTAGAGTGACGTCACCAAACCAGGACCGTTTCATCCAATTACGTCATCTCCGTGACCGATTTCTTACGGCGACAAAAACAGCACAACATATGCAAGGTATAATCGGTCGACGTCTATCTGCGTCGACTGTGCGACGTCGGCTTCGATCTATGGGCCTGCGCTCAAAACGACCGTTTAGAGGCAATAATTTGACGGTAATCAGGTAACAGAATCGGCTGCAGTGGACCCAACAACGTCAGCGATGGTTGCAAAGGCAATGGGCGGAAGTTTTATTCACGGATGAGTCCCGTTTTCACTTAAGCGGTAATGATGGGCGTATCTGTATATGGCGAGGTGAACGCTATGCAAATTGTTGTGTTCGAGAGACGGATAGATGGGGAGGTGGGAGCGTAATGGTATGGGATGGCATTTACTTTCATCATCACACACCTCTTATCATCATTGATGGCATTCTCGCTGCACAGCGTTACATTGATGAGGTTCTACGGCCAGCAGTTGCCCCGTTCTTTGCTGCCCATCGTGATGTCACTCACTTTCAACAGGATAATGCACGGCCTCACTCTGCTCTTCTAACAACTCTCTTCTTACGTCAACAAGGGATCAACACGCTTCCATGGCCGGCGTTTTCATCCGATCTGAGTCCAATTGAGCATTTGTGGGACCAGTTAGGTAGGGCAGTAAGACAGGGTCATCCGCAGCCACAAACACGTCGGCAACTGGAAGCAGCATTGCAGGCAGAATGGAGGAACATACCGCAAGTCCGAATTCAACGTCTAATTCGTTCTATGCCTAGGAGATGCCGTGCGTGTGTTGCTGCAGGTGGAGGACGCATACGGTACTGATTTCAGAATTTTGATTTGAATGGTTGCCGCGCTTCTCACTGTTGTTATGCACTGTACAATTACATATTTAATTTCAAACACAAGACGTATATTTCTCAAAACCATGGAAAGTTAACAATGAATTTCCATGATGCAAATAACAATTCTGATAAAATTTAATTATATATTATTCAATGTTGCGTTTTCATTGACTGTGAGTATATATATATATATATATATATATATATATATATATATATATATGCTTACAATATCGGGGGGGGGGGGGGGGGGGGGGGGATCCGTATGAAATCGCGGACCAAAAAATCTATGAATCATATTTTTATAATAATTAATAAACTTTACATGTAATATGTTACTTACAAACTGAGCTGGTCTACGATGTTCTGCCACTCTTTTTCTCTAACAAACCTCCCCTTTGTAGCACCACTCCCCTTAAATGATCCAAACAACGTATTCGCCCTCGCCTTTACTTCCTAAATGAGTGCGACCTCCTCATCAACCCCCCCCCCCCCCCCCCCGTTTTCATTGTTCATAATTATTTGTCGAGTTGTTGTAAAAAAAAAAAAAAAAAAAAGCAGACGGTAAGGATATGCTAATTATTTTTTATTTACGTGTTACTAAGTATATTTCTTACCTTTTGACATAAAAGAATATTCTTAGCTGAGTAATTCTCAAGAGTTGAATTGAGAATTTTTTTGAGAATTCTCAAAGTTTTATGACGGCGGGGCCAGAAGCACGGAGATTGAGAACAACACACCAGGCTCAACTCACAAAATTATACCACGACATAGAGAAGAAACTGGTGACTTATGATAACATCGACATAGTAAAAACGTCGGAAAAGAAAGTACACGAACATTTTCAGTTATTCAAAGAAGCGCATTTACAGTGTTTAGATAAATGTTCGGACAGCCAGACGACATAACTGCATGAACACAATTTCGATAGCTGCAAGAAGAACCACGAGGAGTTCTGTGAGAGGTTATCTTAATGGCTGACAGAAATTCCGGACATTTCTACTTTAAATGAACAACGTATCGAGGTTGGAAGCACTAAAAACAGATCCAGTGAAAACCAGGAAATTGATGATATGCGTTTCGTTTCCACGGTATCATCTGTGCGTTCAAGCCACTCCCGATTACGCGACGCTAGAGTTAAACGCTTGAAGGGTGAACAGCAGATAATTGCATTGACAAGGAAACAAGATCTGGAACGTGCACGTAGAGAAATTGAAGACAAGGTGAAAATCATGGAACAACAAACGGAACTTGAAATTGCTAGATTAGAAGAATCAGTCTGGCAAAAAGCGGTAATCGAAGACGAAAGTGAGACACAAAATGTGAGCGAATCAGTGATGCAACAAAGAACCGAGGATCACAGAGACGTATGCCGTACGCAACGGAACCGGAAGTCAGAAACACGATGCGTATGATGAAAACGGTAACAAGTACGAATACTCAAGGGAGTTCCCATGACATCCAAGATCAAAGTAACCAAATGAAGGAGCCAAACGTCAGTTCAGCGGCTATTGATGTTGCATTTAGTAGATTGACATCCGTTCTTCAAGGATTCAACCTCCCGAAACCGGAAATACTTTGCTTCGACGGATCACCCATGGACTACACCAAGTTCATCTAGAACTTTGAAAACAAGATAAATGACAATAGTACTAGGTTAAGTTATTTAATTCAGTACTGTAAAGGTGAGGCTAAATCTTCTATTGAACATTGTGTTTTATTAGAACCTACAGAAGGTTACCGAACAGCACGAGACATATTGCACTCTCGTTATGGTCGCTCACTTGTGATTGTTAAATCTTACGTACACAAGTTAGTGTATGGAAAGCAAATTAAGGCATCTGCTGTTGATGGGTTGTATAGATTAGCTCTTGAAATGCAGAAATGTGAAATCACTCTCTCTAAGTTACAGACAGACGGACGGACGACTAAAATGGTAGTACAGGAGCAAAATCTACCAATTCTCCACAAAAAGACAACAGTAGTTATAATTTAATGATTTATTTATCATAAATGGTCACACATTTGACTTGACAATTGACAATGTGGAATCTTGTATCGCCTGTGTGATTTGGGTATGCTTTCCCTCCCTCTTGGCGTGTACTATGAAACTGGGGACCCTAACAATGGGGAAAGTGTTCATTCTCAAGGACCCCCCTCCCCCAGGAACTTCTCACAGGAAGTGTTGTCTTACAACCATACAACGGGGCAAAACTCTTCATTGGGTATCACAACTTGATCCTATTCACTGGATCTGCAGCTTCTGTACCACGGTCTCCTTTGACCTAGTATCCATTATTATGCCAATCTCAATTAATCCGTTGAGATTTTCGAGGTAATTCATACTTGCAGATTTAACAAAGATAAGAAATTTCATCCTAATAAAAAAGCACCATTTGCTTTATCAGCAATAGAATAAAAACGTATAACAAAAAGGGAAAGAACTTAAACCTTGCATGTTCTTCCCAACTGGGCTATACAAAAGTGAGATCTGTTTTGGGCTTTACTTAATCAGAAATTATGAACACTCAATCCTGAGGGCAAATAATATAACTATGGGGCAAGTATTTTCCTGTTCAGCACATGTGTTATTGTCCTATATGTACTGTGTCCTGTTTGGCAGTGAGGCGTGTCTGTGTGAACATTAACTATTTGGCAGCTAGAAGTACATCCTTAACATGAAAGGCTGTTTTGTGATTGCATAAATATTAAGTGACGTGCCATATTTTTTTGGTACAAAAACTGTGTAGTTTTAAATCTGTAAGTGGGTACCATGTGACCTTTTGTTGTTACATCTTTGGCGTTATTTACAAGACGTCTACAAGAGCAGAAAATATGTTGAGTAAAAACATGAAAACAGAAACATACGGAATAACTTGGCTACAATTTCCATGTACATAAAAAGCAGAAGAGTCTATAATCTTTGAAGAAAAGAAACTGGTTTAGACAAAACTTCTTTGAACTCCTATAGCTGTAGTACCACATCGAGATTCTGTATTACAATGATAGAAAATCATATAAACCATGTTGATAAAGGCTTAAAATAAAATTCACATCATTAACAACAGCTATGTTCAGCTAAGCTTTGTAACAAAGTGAAACCAAAAAATAAAAAAAAAATCCCATGAAAACGAAAGACATAAGAAGAAAAATATTAAGCTCAGTGTTAGATTACAAACATTCCAAAATTCACAACAAGTACATAGTCTTCATTGACGAAATACTCTCCGATACAAAAACAACATATACTTAACTTTTTCCTAATAGAAATATCAACTACTGTCTGAAGATGCACATATAAAGAAGAAAATAAGCTGAATTAACCATAATATATTTTCAAGTATGACTGAAATATATTAATAGAAGTCACTGAGGAGAAAAAAATTTAAGTTGATTTAATCAAATACACCTAAATATTGCAAACCAGGTGAACCATCAACGTAAAAAAAACCCGAGATTGTTCTTGTAAGATGACAAACTTCCTTCAAAATCCACCTTCAACAAAATATGCCATAACGGTAACCTCCTTCACCGCATCCCCACAGTTCTTGCCTATCAAACAACCAGTACCCCCTAAAACTGGAAACCACCCATAGGAACATTTTCAACGGGGGCATTAAATTCATACTGCTGTGCATTTTCATCCATCTGGGTTGCTACAGCCTTGTCCTCCTCTTCAGTTCCGAAGTATCGTTCAATCATGTCAAAGGCTTTCTGGTATATTTCTCTGTTCTGGTGGCTTTGTAGAAATTCTATCTTGTCCAAACCTAGATCAAGACAGAAGAAAGGAAGACAAATTATCATTTTAGTTTTAAATATCAGAACACAAACATACTTCTTCCCAAAAGATCTACATCATTTATTTGTAATATTTTCAATCAAAATTATATTTGTTAAGTAACTCCATACTTGCATTAGTATCTGATAAAAGTTTAAAATGTGTATTCATTTCAATTTATTAGAGTTAAAGCTAATAAGTTATCAAATAAAATATATAGGTCCTCACACTTTTTAAGATGTGACATATATTTACAAATTCATATATCAATGTCAGAAAATTGCAATTTTCCTTCAACTGCATTATCAAAATTTCAAAAAAACTGGTTAAAACAATATATCAGTATTCACAATAATTTCATGAAACTGTTTCAATACAAAACTATTCCAAATGTCTGTAAAAAATTAAGAAAATCTATCGTGTAATGAAATTGATAAAGGATTCAATGAAAACAGTTATTGCATTTGGAATCATACTGATGATTATTTATATAAAACTTTGACTTTTGAAATATTTGACACTTAACAAGATTTTTCTTTTACAATAACCATAGGAAAAGACTCCAACAAAATTGATAGTAATATCATGTATAAATCTAAATTAATAATTGGTTTTGCAAAATCTTACGAGCTTGGAACTACTTTAAATGAAAACGCAACCAAATTACAATAGTAACAAATGGCAAAGAACTAAGTTCACTTTGTAAATTGGCTATGTTAATTTTTAATTCAAATTTATAAATTCTTGCTTGAGCCTAATTCTAGATAAAAATCTGGGACTTCATACTTTCAATACCTACACAACATTTCTTCATCACAATTCATTTTATGGACAATCATCGAATGTGAACTTGAACAAGTTCCCAATTTGAAGGCAAAAATGCTGTTTATAGGAATACATGTATCTTTTAAAAAATTATATGTAATAGAGAACTGACATTTCAGAAAGGACCCTCAATGAGTTGTTCAATATTAATTAAATTTCAAGTTCCTTAACTCCATAATGACAAAACAAATAAATCTGAAGGTATCACACCGGTAATTGTCCAATCAAATTGTAGTTCCGTATATTTAAAAGAATAATTTTTTTTAATGCATGATTTTTCTCATTTCCCCTTCTTCTTTTCTCTTATTTTTTGTACCCTTGATTAGGAAATTTTGTGTAATTTGTAGAAATAATCAGTTGTTTACAGTGGAACTATTTGATGTTGGTAGCTGAGGCTTCTTTCCGAGTAGCACTCGGTCTGTTTACACACATGTGAAAAACACCTGGATTTGAGGGTAATCTTCTTTGCGGGTAAAATTATTTCGAAAATGCCGTGTAGGGTGTCTTTTTTCTGGTGTCAGCAGACGAGAGAGGTAATATAGAACATGTCCAAGTGCGTTATTTGGCATCAATTTTGTAAACTGATTTTTAATGATTTTTTCCCCTCTATAGTAATATATAGTGAAAATAAGGTATCACACCTTGAAGGAAGTCGTGAAATTCACAATTTCCCATTTTTCTTGGCCCTTTCCCTTGTCATCATCTCAAAATCAGTACTGGATATCAAAAGACGAGATTTGAGAAACAAAACAGTGTTTTATTAGGTCATTCAAAAACATTACGCAATACACAATGCGAAATTTCAATCATATCCAAATACGTTTGAACAAGGTATTTTTTGCCGTAAACAGCTAGAAAATCGTTGATATTTGTAAATATGCCTATTTACATAGCATACACTGGCCTTTTTAACACTTAACACATTCCAAAAGACCTATCAACATTTCATATTACTTTTATAATACGAATATTGTACAATACTCCCACCCCCTCCTCCTGCCTTACACAAGCGTTAAATGGACTTTCCTTGACCTTCATTAGTATTATACGGAACTCTATGACTTCTTGGTTCAAAATCCCTATGGTAAATTGACACAATTCAGCGATTTTGTATTTCTGCGTTGAGGTTAGAAATTTTATTATATATTCAATTTTATGTCTTAGAGAGGAAATCAGAAAATTTTATTGTAAATGCTCGTCAAGGTCACTCGTATGAACACCAAAATGTCTCCCTGACACAGAATATTTTAAATAATTCGTTGTTAGGGCCTGGAACGCGAAGTTATCATCTCTGACACGATTTACGACAGTCCCCTCTGTAGCAGAATATCACAGCTCTGACGGCGTAGTACATGATTCTGTTGACAGCTTCTAAAGCGTTGACAAAACTTTGGTGTTCTGTCCTGCATATTAATTTTGTTACTAGCTATTCTTACCGTATTGAGCATTTTGAGCATTGTAATTCAACGTCACTATTCTTAACGCCCTTGTTCTTTGGTCAACATCTTCTTGAGAACCAAAGTTTAGGAAATATTTTAGTTTAGGTTTCTTGTAATGAACAGTTAGATGGATAATTTCTATATGATTTGTGTATATGTTTTAAAAGGTCATACTGCCCAGCCAGACTTGAGCCGTATTTGTTTTAACCAGTATATAGTCTTCTTTTATGCGTTACCCCTGCTTTGATGAACAGAGAAATACGCACCACCCCTGGTAGATTAGGTGACCATTATCGTCAACACTAATCACCCATGAGTATTAACTCAGTTTATTCTGTTAAGTGTAATAAACGGTCTCTGCTAGGATACCAAATTGACCAGATGCAGATTCCATTATAGTACCGAAAATTGAAACTTTTCATAAAATCAAAGCTCTCATTCATATAAACTTTGATATAATTAGCAATTTAAAATTTTTTGTAAATTACTTAAGGATTAATAACTGATTGAAATAACAAATCTCATCATTCTTCTTTCTAATGAAACCGTATTTATGGAAATATCTGGATTTTTGACAAAGTTATTTCAATTTAAAAAGTTCTACACGTGGTTCATATTTCACTGATAAAACAGGCAGAAATCACAGTACTCCCAAGGGGAAGTAAATCACCAGTTACGTCAGTATTCTTGCTCTGATCGGTTTCTGCATGGGACATCTTATTGATGAATGTCTCGGGCACCTGCTGTGCAAATTTGAGATTTTTTGATGATTATTTAGTTCCCTTCAATACCACAGCGCAGAATATTGTATTGTAAAATGTACAGATGAAAAGCCCTGAAATAGATTTAATATAACAATAACAGGATATCACTAAGTACATTAATCAGTAATAATATTGCAAATGGTTTCACCCCGTTTAAAATTCTCACTGACACAGAAGTATTAAAAGAAAGATAAAAGAGAAAATGGTTTTGCCCAGTCTTAACTTCACCCACTGACAACATCAACACAATAAAAGGGATATTTTTGTGTATATAATGCATGCAGTTCAATGAATGATATTCAAGGGCAACAATTCTTCAAGATACACATTCTGTTTTGAACATATTTTCTTCCAAGATATACATCATTAAAACTAATGTGCTAATATGTGCTTATCTTGGAAAAGATTTCCACACACATATCACAACCTAATAAATGTTCGGGGATTCTGTAGTTTAGATATATTTTGTCTAAAAATACCTATTCTATGAAATCAAACTCATTAACACTGAACAAATTAATCAAATAATGGATACTAATAACTGTGAGCATAAAATGACACCAACTTTTCAATGAATATGAGAAAAATCCATCCTTAAGGTGGTTACTTACATGTATGTTTTCATATATATGTACTGGTTAGAGAAATAAAGTAGTGGATTGAAAATTTTCAATTGAAATAAATTGAGATACATACTTTGTTAAGTATAGATTTAATACACACTATTGTACATACACTTTTTCATTAGGTTCATTTGAACTGTTAATAAGTATAAGCAACAGTATAAATACAAGTTTTTCATAGCAAAATATAAATCTATTCAAATACATGATGGTCTTAGTATAGTTTTTCCATGCAGGGTCCAGCACATCCATTCATATTACTGGTCATCCCATTTCCAACAATCTAGACATTACTAAGCACTTGGTTTTCTACACACCAAAAGGCACATAAGGCTACTATCTTGACCTCATTCCATCTTCTCCATCCTACACTTCTTTCTGCTTCTATTCTCCTTCTCCAGGCTGTTTTTGGTCTCTTTGTGCCCATTTCCTTTCTGGTATCCACACTAATGCTATCTCACAGATGTGGTTGTAAATAATGCACTATCAATGGATTATCAGTTTAGTTAATGCAAATATCAAGAATTATAAAATGCGTACACAATTTGTTCTCTGTTGGTGGGCATATATTTTGGTTGTTGGAGAGGAACCAACTGCAATGACGGATATGATGCTACTGATCGAGTAATGAGACAGTCCTGCTGTGTCCACTTTCCCAGATGTTGGATTTCTTGTCTCCCATTTCTGTAATTTACAAAAAATGATAAAGAAAATCAAAGTTTTATGACATTGCATTCACTAAATAATTCAGTAAATTTTTATTTCTAGATATTTCAGCTTATATTTTTTTGTAATTAAAAAAAAAGACTTTAGAAGTTCTTTAAGTCCTCTTCTTTTGCTTTTTACAGTGCCCCCCCCCCCCCCCCCCCCCTCCTTTTTTTTTTTTTAAGTGGAAGGAAATCTGGGTTGCATTCCCAACTATTTCTTCATTGATCATCAATTTTCTGGAAATGTTATTTGGAAGGTCAAGAGGCTTAATCACTTTGTTTCCTGAAATTAAACTTCAAAGTTAAAACCTGTTCAGAATTTCTGACTTTAAAATATTTGAAATAAATAAATACTTATATTGTTTAAGTGACATTACATGGAGTGAGTGTGGAATTTTTATATACTTGGCTGTCACCTTCCCATTGCATGCTGCATGGATGATTTGTACAACACATAAGCTGCTGATTTGACAATGCCTTTCCTTGTTTTTCTTTGGTATTTTGAGTTGCAGTTTGAATTACACTGGTTTCCACTTGTCTGAATATTGAGGCTGTCCTCTGATTTCACATATAAGCAAAAAGTGTGGATATTACTGGAGGATTTTTTTTTAAATTTTTTTTTTTCATATCAACATGCCTTGAAAATGCAGTGACTTTGTGTTTCCATTATGACCTTGACCTTCAATTCTTATTGAATCTTATCTGGGTAGATCTAAAAATCTTTTCTTTGTCACAGGTTTATAATAACTTATTCCTCTTCATTACCACAATATATTGATGATTTGCTGAGGTTGCCCACATTTCCATAAGTAGTGATTGAGTTGTAACATGTATCATTACCAACAATTTCCAGGATATTAATATCTAAAGTTGAAATAATTTTGAAACAAACTTAAATTTCCATTCCACAGACATATTTCCGTGTTAGAGATAATGTTTATTCTGATGAAAATGAAAAGAGAAACAAATACACTGGACAAGACAGTTACAATCTCCTGCTATGAGATTTCTTTGTACACCAAATTATGTAAAAATACCTATTTTGTTGTTTATGTTCCTAAGTCGAAGTAATGTTTGTCTTTCATGTTGTTTTTAACAAAAATCATCAGCCTTCATGGAAGATAAAATCATTAAAATTGCATGTGATGCACATTATGTACTTAAAATTAGATCTCCTTTAAAAAACAACTTCAAGTCAAATGCCATGGTTAAAAAAACAATATGGTATGTCGGGTTCAGGCGCTAGAACTTGATAGTGGGTCCAAAATAGCTTATTTACCTTCTTCATGTTTAAGGAAACTTCCACCAAAACAACTTTATCATGTCGGAATTTTACAAAATTTACTTATTATATTTATAGCTTAATATAATCTTTAACATGATTAAAAAAAAAACTTACACCTTTTTTCTTTACAATTATATTTAGTACCTTAATTTGTTAATTCAAACTGCTCAAACGCACACAAGTAGATACAGCACCTGTGCATTTTATAATTAGTTCTGGTATAAACACTTATTGATCAATTGGATTTAATCTAATTGTTTAATTATCACTATCATTATACTTCCTTTCACCAAATCTAATCAAGCAGTGGATTCCTCCTATTTTCATCATAACACTACCGGTACCCACTCCGGCCTTAACCCCACTCCCCTTTCATGTATGTCAATTTAATAAAAAACTTTACAATATCAAGTTTGGGATGTACAAAATTATAATGACCATTTCAATGTAATGGAGTTGTAATACACCTAACTGCTTCAGATTTGCATATTTCATTCAAAAGCATAGATAATGGTAACAGTCGCATATCTGATCCCACCTCTGGTGTGTCTAGGGGTCCATGTTTTCCCTACTCATAATTTTGTATTCTTCAAGGGATTTATGTGATTGATCACTGTTCGTCATTTTCATTTTTTCATCCACCATAGCATTATGAAAGAAAGGAAAAGAGTTTTTCCTTCAACGTCTCCGCTTCGTTTGTTTTTGCCGCCATTACGCACTAGCATTCCGGAAAAATTCTATTTACAGAATACGTCTCTTTCATTTCGTCCACTTTCACGCGAGACTATGGGTTGTGTTCATCTGCCCGTGTAGCACATTCTTAAAAATGTCGTCATCCAAAAAGAAAGAAGCTGCCATTGAGCCACTGTTTGATCTTGAACAACAATTTATATTACGATTACCCCCAGTATGTATATCATTGCATTACATATAGTAGAAATTAAGAGTTTTTTTGTTTTTGAAAAATTGAATTTATATTCTTTCCTAAATTATAGTGACAGTGGAGTCACAGAACGACAGACGCGTCTTGTAAGAGCAAGTGTGCTAGTCTTGTCCGCTTAATATCTTTACAACCCATTGCATGTCTCGCAAAAAACCTGCCAGCTTTGCATAATGGTCACAAGGTCAAAGTTCAGGGAACAAACTACTCCGGACATGAGAAAATGAATCATGAGAAAATTAATCTTGAATAGTCTTCAAAGTTTGCAAAGAGTGTAAAAACATTTAGAAATTATGTCCAGTATAATTTTGTAAAAGTACCAGATATATATATATATATATATATATATATACTAGATAGATTAAAAATTTGCTAGATAGAAGGGGGAAAAAAAGTGTTTCCAACTTCATTTATTTTTAATCAGCAACTTTGACAGTTTTAAAACATGTTTAACAGCATTTTCTTTCTATTTCTAATAGGATGTAATTATTCAAATAATGAAATACTTTCCTTGATTTATTAATGTTTGTGGCCTTCATATCCAAAGAAAAACATTTTATTATTTATATTTTTCTGCGTTCTTGTCTTTTTCAAGTACGTAACATAGGCATTAATATGTACATGCTGTGTTCCACTGGACCATGCAAAGCATGAAATGGTCATTAGTGAATTCAGTTAATACGGTAAATTAGAAGTAGAAATATCCATTCACTTGAAAATATATATTATTTATAAATTCTCCTTGCACTAAATGCCCAACAACATCCAAATATTGGTATAACATAATATTTTGTGTCTTAGATGACCATGCTGCAATTTGTTTCTTTTCTCATCTGCTTGAATTTTGTAAAGCATCATCTTCCTCAATGGAATTTTAACTTGATATGCTTCAAACAAAATCATAACACATATGTGAAATCTATATTATGTCATCACATTCCCCTGGTATTTGTGGGATTGCCAAATGCATGATGCAAGATGAGACAAGTGGGTTTTCGAAAATGAAGTTCAGAAAAACTGATCAGTCCCATCAGACTGATGGGAACAAATGTCAGTCAGTATGTCGGAATTTTAATCGGTCACGGATTGACAAGCATATATTGATTTGATTCCTGAAACAATAGGGGATCAAAGCTTTTCATGGGAATATATTGGAAAAATATTCTCAATAACAGCAGGGCCATGATAAGTTATATTGATATGCAGGCATTCCCAGGTACTGTAGCTTGAAGTTTGTTCAAATTATTACACCAGGGGATAGGATAGAGTCATAATAGGGGATAAAAGCTTTATATGGGAATATATAGGGGAACATCTTTAAGAATCTTCTTCTCAAGAGCTTCAGATCAATGATTAATCATATTGATATGCAAGCATCTTTAGGTAGTGTAAATTTAAGTTTGTTCGATTCAGGGGCCCCAGAAGTAGGGTGGGGCAATAATTGGAGATCAAAGTCTGATATGGAAATACACAGGAAATTAAACCAAATTCTTTTTGAGATTAGCAAGAACACACTAAGTCATATCAAAATGCAAATGATCCTAAGTTACGTTGATTCACTTTTTTTGGTGTGCCCCCATGACTTGAAGGGGGTGGGGAGGGGAGTGTATATTGTATTTGTCCTGTCTATCTGAAACTTGAATCTTGTTCATAACTTTTGAATGGTGAGTGGTAAGGCTGTCATATTTGATAGTTTTATTCCTTATGACAATACCTTTCTTTTGGTATTGAAGTTTTTGACCTTGATAACCTTTGAGTTTGACCTACTTTTAAGAAAATTTAACCGAGGCAATATCTCCTGAACTATTTAAGGTAGGGTTTTCATATTTAGTAGATTCCTTGTGGCAGGACCTTACATTGCATACCATGGGTTTTTTTTTATTTTGTGACATTTTCATGCCCTGACCCATGTGACCTTATGGGACTAGTTTAGGGCCACAATATGGGGTCAAAATTTTTCATGGGGAAAAAAGATTGTAAAAATCATAATAGCTAAAAAGCAGCAGGATGACATTAACTCATATGAGTGTTATGGCCCATAGGCTTCTTGTTGCCAGCATGTAAGTCAATAAACAACACAAATATCTTTTACTCTTATTTTTATTTGCCATCTAGCAGACAGTTTGTGAGGTCTGATTCTAATTTTTACCTGACAATTTGAAAATTTGCTGGAGATTCTGATAGTCTGGTGTTTTCACCAACTTTGAAGTCTTCACTTGATAATCATCCAACTTGGTATACTGGTATCCATTATGAAGTAAATGATCCCAAATGATTTTCAGGTCAAGGGTCAGGGTCAACATACTCCAGACATAAGAAAATAGTTTAGCTCAATATTTTGAGAATCCTTTGCTTGATAGACATCAGAGTTGGTATATGAAGTTGTTATTGATTTTGAGATCATGAGGTATAACTGGAGAACATTACTTTTCAGGCTTCATACATGGTAGACAAATACACATCGACATGCAAATAGTCTCTACTATTTGGCAAGTCAATATGTCTAATGTCAAGGCTATTACCTGTATCTCCAGTGCCTTGCTTCATTTTATGTAATATTCTCTGCACAACAAAGATATGACAAAGATGGGTGACGACAAAGAAGTCTGCACTATTCTACAATGAGTGTGTTAGCAGCCATTGCCAAATGTTAAGATTCTCTGCTTTCCATCATTTAACCTAGAGACATGTACTGCTATAGCAATGCACTCATTAAGTCTGATTCTTATTTACCACACAAAGTTAATTCTTAAGTGTGTAATACTATACTGTGACATGGGGGAAGGGAACATGAATGTTCAAACATCTATTTACAAAGGTTTTTTATTTTATATGTTAGGTATTTTTTAAATGTTAGAGATAAAGGAACTGTCGCTTTGTACACAAGTAACTGTTTTACTTTTCATTTCAGGGACCTGCAATGGCACTTAAACAAGATGTTCAATCATCATCAAACACATTGAAAGACAGATTGAGTATTGAAACACAGCCAGATATCAGACGTGCTAATGTTCGATATGGAAATCAAATTTTCCATGGAAAAGTAATTCATGCGATAAGAATAAAGTTTTTACCAAGTAGTAAGATGAAAGGGTGCTGAAATTAAACTGCATTTGATATTTGCCAAATTGAAGTAGATCTGGAATAAAATAGATTCTTGGATATTTTTTTTTAGTATACCATCATCTTACATGTATAGAAGACTTTAAAGGGGCATGGACTTTTCAAATTTTATTTTCCCCATTTTTAATGTTTACAATGCTTAATTAAGGTATTTCTAATGGTCAGCAAATATTTGATTGTCAATTCTTGAGTTACAAGAGAAATACAGATCTCGCAATTCTTTGTTATGTAAACAAGGCTTGTGTCATGTTTTTGATTACATAGGTTAAATATAATAGTGAAAGTTTCATTTAAAGCAGATTCTTTAAATTTAAAAAATTAATTCTGAACAAAATTAAATAGTTTCTAGTGTTTGTCACATCTTATTGTGTTTTAAACATGATATTTCTATATGTAAACAAAAACATGACACAAACCTTGTTTGCATAACAAAGAATTTGTCAAATTTTTGTTGACCATCAGAAGTACCTTAGTTAAGCATTGTAAACATTAAAAATGGAAAAATAAAATTTGAAAAATTTCAGTTCAAATTGTGTCCATGTCCTTTCAGGTTCTCTGGATGAACTTGTTAGTTACTGACAACCTGTGTCAAAGTACTGAGGTAGTTATTTTTGCTGTTACTATTGTAGATGGTTGATTTACCTTGCATCGTTGAAACACTGAAAACAGTGGATATGAAGACTTTCTACAAAACAGCTGATGTCTGTCAGGTAAAGAAAGAAAATTATAGCTGTTTATACAATATTTTATTATGTATGAAGTAGTGTTGTACCGATCATCAGAAAACATTGATTGTTGACGAAAAAAAGCTACCGATTTTGATGATGGATTATTTTTTTCCATAATTGATCATCGGATGCATGTATACTTCTTAAAGGATGCATTCTGGAATTAGCCCATGTCCACTTCTACAAAGCACATAGATTGCAATATGAACTCCTAAACATACATAAGTTAAGATTTATTTAATATAAAGCACAGAAAAATTCACTAGATTTGGATACCCACTTCTTCCCTGTTAGGGGTTGAATTCACTACCTGCAGAACCAAATCTCTTAATAGCCTTTGACTAGTGCACAAGACCATTTAGGCAAGTCATTAAAACTTGCTTTTGATGATGATGGAATTCTTGCTATGTTGTCACTCAATACATGGTCATTGAGAATGCATATCTGACATAAGTTTAGATGCATGCTGCATTTGAAATATTTTATATAAAGTACAAAGGTTGCAATGAACTTTTGAACAAATATATCTTAACATATAATTATATATGTGTGTGTGTAAATATGTAAATATACATATGTAAATGAAAAAAAAATTCATGAAATACTTTGTAAGATTATGCTTTTTAAGATAAAAATGTTTTCTGATTATAATCGGTAAAATCACATCAGAAGCAGCAACCAATTCCAACTGATGATCAGTTATGAAAATTAACCGAAGTCCCATCACTAATATGAAGCATAAATGAATTAGACAACAGGCATAGTCTATACAAGTCCTTTCCAAATTATATATTTGATGTACTAGGAGGAATGTGCTTCAGTCATGAATTTGATATAGAAATTGATAGCACAGTGAGGTTTACAAAACCAATTCTTTGTTTTTGTAATCATTCACATTTTTTGGCAGATGTTGATATGCAAATCAGATGATGATACAAGTCAAGATGAAAATGAAAGTCCAAAGAAAAAAGAAAAAGACAAAAAATACCTCTGGAACCATGGCAGTAAGAATATTAGACCACTCACGATTGTGAAACTTTGAAAAGTGGTCGCTCCACAAAATCATCTGCTTTTGAAAAGCACAGCAAACATCTTAAGTATTCCTTATACAGAAATTATCATAATCCTGACCACCCTTAACTATCATAATCCTGACCATCCTTGAAAAGCAAATATTGGCCAGTTTTTAGCTCACATGAGCGGAAAGCTCAAGTGAGCTTTTCTGATCACCGTTTCTGTCATCTGTCCATCATTCCGTTCATCTGTGTATAAACTTTTCATATTTTCAATTTCTCCAGAACCACTAGACCAATTTTAACCAAATTTGGCAGAAAACATCCTTGGGTGAAGGGGATTCAGGTTTGTTCAAATGAAGAGCAACACCCTTTTCCAATTGGAGATATAGCAAAAATATACTGTCAAATTTTACATTTTTTTTTCTTTTCTTCAGAACCACAGGGCCAATTTCAATCAAATTTGGTACAAATCATCCTTGGGTAAAGGGAATTCAAGTTTAATAATCATTTTCTCAAGAACCACTGGTGCAGTAAAGTTCAAATTTACATGGAAGCTTACTGACATTGTGCAGATTCAAGTTTGTAGGTGAGACCACAATAGGAGATCAAAGATTTAAATGCAGAAATAAAGGGAAAAATCTTGAAAAACCAGAACCACTTGGCCAATTTTAATCAAACTTGGTACAAATCATCCTAAGGTGAAGGGGATTCAAGTTTGTTCAAATGAAGGGCCATGCTCCCTTCAAAGTGGTAATCACAAAAATGATAAAATAGGGTGGGGTCATTTAAAAATCTTCTAAAGAACCACTTGGCTGGAAAAGTTCCAATTTACATTGAAGCTTCAGGACATAGTGCAGATTCAAGTATTTTTTTTAAAATCATGGCCCCCAGGGGTAGGATGGGGCCACTATAGGGAATTAAAGTTTTATATGCGAAAATATAGTGGAAAAAATCTTTAAAAATCTTCTTAGGTACCACTAAGCCAGAAAAGTTCAAATTTACAAGACAGCTTTCTGACATAGTGCAGATTCAATTTTGTTAAAATCATGGCCCCTGGAGGTAGGGTGGGACCACCATAAGGGATCAAACTTTTACATTTTGCAAATTTATAGGGAAAATCTTTAATATAGACCAAAGTGAGTGATGTGACCCATGGGCTTCTTTATGAATGTGATGTTTGAATAGCATAATGGTAATAAATACATGTGTTAGAAAGTTGACATTGTTTAGTATGCAGTCATGTTTTATGTTGTGGTCAATTTTTCTATCTTCAGTAACCAGGCCATTGAAGAATGTCCGAAAAAGAAGATTTCGAAAAACTTTGAAAAAAAAGGTATAGTATGTGTTAAAAACCTTTAAGCTCTTCTGATAATTTATCACAGTAGATGCGTTTTAAAAATGAACTTTTGTCCATTTTCAGGGTATGTATTTGTTTTAGAACAAATATTAATAAATTTTAATCACTTTGATGCAGTATGTATAATTGAATTTGCATTGAGGTACTGTTCTCTTGCTATCTATTAAATTGAACTCACTTGTGTAGTATATGGAGCAACCAGATATAGAAAAAGAAGTCAAGCGTTTGTTTCGAACTGATGCTGATGCAATAGATGTCAAATGGGAAGTGATCACAGAGGAGGAGAAACCAGAGTGCTCAGGACAGATGTCGATTACAAAATCTGGAGGAACTAGCTTGAAAAGGACAGACACCTCTACCAGTCTGGATAATTATGGTGTGGAAATAAAATACCTGATTAGTCATTAAATATCTATCCAATTATTGAGAAGTTTTGACCACACTTAATATTTTTGTACAGCAATTTTTGGGGACCTAAGTAGCTCTGATGAGGAGGAGGAGGAGAAAGATATCAACATTATGGATAGTGGAGAGGATGACATATCACGACTGTCATTCTCCCAGCACCACATGAGCTTGGATAGCATGGACTCTTCCAATATTGAGGGCCAGGATGTCATGACTGATGCCGAGAATGGTTTGTCTTCAGTGACATAATTTGTTAACATGATAAGCATTGCATCTATTTTCTCCACAACTATTGTTCAGACATATAGTAAAGTAATGGTTTCTGCTTTGATAAAGATGTGACACAATAGATAATCATAAAATCCTGCTATGAGCAATTTTGCTGGTTCTTCCCAATATCAAAGTATCTTACACTGGAATTTTTTTTTAATGTGAATGTCCTCATTTTATTTTTGCCATATCATTTCTTTGTATGATATGAAAACGTGAACATTGTTAGTTATATTATTTTCCTATATCATTTACCACAATTCGCCCTTGAATTAGAACATTTTTGCTTATACAGTAATGCATTTAGTGACAACACATTTGAGTCTGTTTACAATGCAATTGCGAAATGTGAGTAAAACTCTTAATGGTCCAAATTTCCTTTTGCGTCAGTAGTCATGTATTTGATAAATGCAATACACCAGTCCATAGAAGTTTGTGACCTTATATTTTGACCATTGAAATGCGCGAGAAAGTAAGCTCCGCCCACCACCATGAACATCGGACAATATATTGTACATCCGCCATTGTTTTCTGTAGTAAACACTGTATGTATTGATGTATCATTTGTTAATACAGCATGCAGATATTTTTGTAGGTGGGATGATTAAACAATTTTTTTTGGCATCTGTAATCAGACAGTAGGTATCTAGACATACTTATAATGCACCAAATTCATACCATTTCAAAAAAATAAATAAATAGTCTGCATTGACAATCGTTGATACACAAGCATAAGCCTATAAAACTTGTACTTTTTTTTTTTGCCTGTGTCTCCAATGTTGCTATGATGTAACCTAACCATTATGCGGTGGTAGTGGATCTTAAAGAAGCGGTAGCTGATTGAAAACAGTTAATTTTTAATTTAACATTGCTGACAATGAAGAAACTACACGATACACAGCATATTCTATTTTTTTTTTAAGCAAAGAAATCATTCGTATTCACATGTTTTTCACAAACAATCTGAGTGCAGCTCTTGAAGTATCCTCAGCTATCAAAAGCATACAGCATTAACTATTTGAATGTAGTGTTATTCTTGATGGCTAAATTTGGCGAACTCTTCCTAATATAATCTATCTTTCTCAAAAGTGAGAAATGAGAAAGTGGGCAGGCTGAAACTGGCCAATGAAAACTCTTTACTCAAATTGTTCAATTGTGTCATTCAAATGTGTGGTGACTTAATGCAATACTGTATCGGACAAAGCATTCTAATTCACAGGTGATTTACGATAAGTGCTTTGATTGGTTCATTTCATACCACATATGAAATCATGCATAGGCTAGATGTTTATACTAATAATCTGTAAGATAATAGATAGATTGACTGGGTTGTCATGAAAATGATTAAGAAAGAGCAGGAAGTTTTTTTTGAATGTTTCAAATCTTGTTGCTAGATGCTACAAAATCAGGGTAGACAAATGGAATGGCAAAATTCAGAAATGAAGTAAATGTTTCTATGTGTTGGTATTACTTTGACCTCACAGTTCAAATTTTTTTGTGTTTACTGATAGCTCATTTCTGAATCAACTATGTAAGATTTGTTCATTAGATACAGCATGGTAAGAGCATGGCATTTCCAATTTTAATATTTGAGCTTTCATATGACCCTCACATTAAATTTCTCAATTAATCAATTGGCTCAATTATGAAATAAATTTAAGTTTGAAAATACATGAAGGTATGAACTGCGATGCTTCATGTTGGTGTACTTTGTGATGTACATTAGTGCTTCATGAAAGACTTCAGAAAAAACATATCAACACAGCAAATAAATCAAGTTTAAAAGGGCAAAATAGTATTTATGTGGGTTTTGGTGAAAATAAGGCTCTATAAGAATTTGTCAATAAATAATAAATGAGGTTTGATTTCATCAAATATCCCATGCTCTTTAATTTAAGTGAATGTCTGACTAAGCCATTGTGTACATTTGATATATTTTTGTAGCTGAACTCCAGGGAAAGTTAAATGAACTGAAGAGACAAGTTGCAGAAATACGTCATAGGCGTGCCTCACAGGAACAAAGTGAATTGAGCATAGCAGACCCAGAGCAAAAGGCAAGCACTTTTAATTGTTGCTAATGATTTATACTGTGTTTGATTACAACAAACCAGATTCAGATATGTGTTTATTTTATGTTTTTATTGCAATGAACATTATTAAAATATATAACTACTTGCACTTTTATATTTTATGCAAAATCTTAGAATAAATAAATAATATAAAGTGTCCAGACAATAATGTGTCAACAATAATCGAGATAGTTCATGATTATCAGAGTTGTTTAACCTATACTACATTATGCCATCCAGAAAAATACCAATTTTTTTTAGGACTCACCTATAAGTTGTACCAAAATTTTTGGACCAAAATTTAACTCCCAATTTTCTGACTTGTGGATGAGTATATATATGGTATATAGGACAAAATTATATTTTGTATATAACACATGATTTTTGAAATTGTTCCAGTCAAAGTTTGATGAACTAGCCAAGTTGCTATTGTTTTGTCCTGCCCATCTGGTCTTTCCTCCGACGAAGACCCTGGGTCTATTACCTGTTAATGTGTTGTAGCTTGTTTTGATGTCCCTTCACAAGATCCTTGTTTTAGTTTTCTCTCCAGATGTCACCAGTCTGTTCTTGGTTGTCAGCCAATCTCTCCCAGCATTTACTAGTAGGTCTAGTTAACAAGTTACTTGCATAAAGTACTAGTGAAATGGCAATATTTTTTTGTACTGCTACTTGTCTACATTGGCCAATCACTTCTAATGCAGAGAACAACCTTCACACTGACTGCAGGGAAGTTTCTGCAGCTGACCTTGACAGGAAAGCTCCATGTCATCTTCTGTCTCTATTTCTTTGTTGGCTTCATTACATCTCTCCTCCCAGGGAACTGTCAGCTTTAATATTACACTATTCGCTCACCTGAGCCAAAGTGCTGAAGTGAGCATTTCTGATCAAAATTTGTCTGGTGTCTGTTGTCAACATTAACTTTTCATATTTTCATCTTCTTCTCCAAAACCACTTGGCCATTTTCAATCAAACTTGTTGTAAATCATCCTTAGTTGAAGAGGATTCATGTTTGTTCAAGTAAAGGTTCATACCCCCTTCAAAGGGAAGATAATCAAGAAAAGGCCAAAATATGGTGGGGTCATTTAAAAATCTGCTTAACAAGAACTATTGGGCCAAAAAAGTTGAAATATACATGAAAGCTCCTGACATAGAGTGGATTCAAATTTGTTCAAATCATGGCACCTGGGGATAGGGTATGGCAGCAGTAGAGGATCAAAGAACCACTAGGCCAGAGAAGTTGAAATTTACATATGAACTATTTGGAAAATCCTCTCAAAAAGAACCACTGGGCCAGAAAATTGAAATATACATGAAGCTTACTGACCTAGAGTTGGTCCACAATGGGTGATTAAAGTTTTAAATGTGAATGTATAGAGAGAATCTTTAAAAGTCATCTTCTCAAGAAGCACTGAGGGAGAAAAGTGAACATTTACATGAAAATTTTCCGATATAAAGTAAATTCAAGTTTGTTCAAATCATGGTCCCAAGGGATAGGATGGGGCCACAAGGGGGATCAAAGTTTTTAACATTGTGACCTTGAAGTTTGACCTTCTTTAAAGAAAACTTTACCTGTCCAATATCTCCTGAACTATTTAATGTAGAGCTTTCATAGTTTGAATAAAGATTCCTTACATTTCATACATTGCATATGATATTGTGATCTTGACCTTGGAGTTTGACCCAAATTTCCAAACTTTAACCTTACCTAACATTTAAATAGTAAGTGATAGGGCTCTCATATTAATATATAAATTCCTTGTGACAAAAAAGTTTCTAACCTTGTGATCTTGACCTTTCAATTTTCACCTACTTTTAAGAAAATGTAATACATATCTCCTGAACTTTTTAAGTTAGGGCAGTCATATTATAGATTCTTTATGGCAGTACCTTTCATGTGATACCAAGGTGTTTGACCTTGTGACCTTGAAGTTTGACTTACTTTGAAAGAAAACCTGACCTATTCAAGATCTCCTAAACAATTTAAGGTAGAGCTTTCATATTTTGTGTATAGATTTCTTAGTGCAAATCCTTTCATTTCATACCATGATCTTTGCACATGTGACCTTGAAGTTTGACATACTTTAAAAAACATAAAACCTATTTAATATTTCTTGAACAATTTAAGAAGGTTTGTCGGTTGTATATTCTTTATGAGAATTTTTTACTCATTTGGAGACATCACCATTGCTGGTGAAGGGCTGCAAAAATTAGGCCTCATTGTCGTAAACCACGGATTATTGTTTCATTCCATTCACATTCCTGGAGAGGAATGAAACAATAACCTCTGGTTTGCGATGATGTGTAGGCCTATGCTCTGCACTTACAGTCTTTGAGCAGGAAGGATCTTTATTGTGCCACACCAAAGGACTGCCCCATTTAGTCACTCATACGATAAGCAAGGGATACTGGGGACCTATTCCATGTGAATTTTAAGGATGGGCTTTCATATTTTGTATATAAATTCTCTAAGGCAAGACCTCATGATACTACCTTGTGAGCTTCACCTTATAGAATGACATACTTTTAAAAATCTGACCTATATAGTATCTCTGAACTATTTAAGGCAGAACTTTTAAGTTTTGTATGTAGATTTCTTATGGCAAGACCTTTCATTTACCATGATCTATATGACCATGACCTTCTCCCAGAATAGCAAGGTTATATTAGTCATAGTAATGCTGAGGCATCCCCATATTGTGAATTTATGTTCAGTTAAGTCAGGACCTTTTGAGATTTTTCATGGGGATAGATTGGAAAAGTCTTTAAATATCATAATAGCTGAACAACAGCAGGGCTAATTTGACTCTGGTGAGTGATGTGGCCCATGGACCTCTAGTTATCATAATCTTCTTACTTCTAGAAAAATGTGGGGAAAGTAGTCTCAGTTAGCAGGTGACACATTGTTTTGCAACTCTTGTGACTGGATATACAAATTAACTTGGGCATAATCAAATGACTTTTTATAATGATCTATTATAGACTGTAGTTTATAATCAGGGTTACAAGAATTGCAAAGCTGCAGTATAATGTTCAACAGTATACACTTGTTGACTGGTTGTGAAGGCAGTTGCAAGTGTTAGGGTCACAGCTACATGAATTACAACTCTCTGCTTCATGTGAAATGATAATATATTGGCTAAACAGTCATTTCAATTATCGTATATAACTTTATACAGACATAACAGTTTGAGGTTTTGATAATGGAAAATTCCCTCTTTTCAGTTGCAATGTACTTGACTTTTCGTCTTAATAAGAATTTATTTTCTAATATAGGAAAAAGCTCAAGCTATTTTGAAGAAAATCATTCAAGAGGAAAATGAAAAGTTACAAGAGGTAAGTTGTAGTAATCCATTAAATTATATCATTTACAAAATATATGCAATTTTAAAGTTTATGTAAATCACAATAATATTTAAACCATCCTTGGCCATGCTCTTTAGCCCATTATCATTGGCATTTGAGTCCATGTGTTAAAAAAGTCAAACTGTAAAAATAACAATTAAGGTAGGTCCTTACTGTGAAAAATCTGTCATTTTTTCATTTAAATACAACTTTTAAGCTAACCAAAAACCTTACATTTAACATACCATATCATGCTTATTTTCCAATAATGTGTCGTAGAGCACATGCACTCAAATATCAAGCATCAAAAAAGTTTACACAAAAATTTATTAATGTGTTTGCTGAAACACATCTTGCTAGGTTATGAGATGATAAAACTAACATATATTTAATTGGTATGAATGTGTTAAAAGATTTAGAATGAAAAACATAAATAACCTGATATGTAAACTGTTTGTTTCCTTCAGAATAAGTCACAAAATATCTCAATTTTAGAAATTTTTCAAAATCTTAATTGATTAGGTACCATTTTCTTCTGAAGATTACTTAGAATAATACCTCAAGTTAATTAAAAATACATAGTTTATCTTAATTCATTGTCCACTAATATTTTGTGTAATATAGACTTTAGAACATGTTTACCTCTGTATACTAGTATTTGATATCAGGTTTTATAAGTTATTCTATGTAAATCTTAAAAACAGTCAAATATACAAAGCACATATATGTTACAATGAAGATTTTTGACTACAAAACAAACTCCATAAATAATAACTAGACATTCACAGCCAGAATGTAAATTGAAACTGGATGCATGAAAGGATTTACCATCCTGAAGATTTTGGGTGCATCAGATAATGTAGTAATTATTGGTGTTTAGCAATATTGAAATATTTACAAATAGTTTTACAAATTCTTTAACAAATTTTTAAAGGTATCCTATGCTCGTAAGTGTGATTTTTTCTCGTTTCAATCACTTTTGTTAAAACACAGGTTAAAATGAAATGTAGTATACTACGGAAGATAAACTGCTTTAAAATTTTCAATAAGCAGAATCTAAGCTGTGCAGATAAAAATAAACACATTCTCACTTTCAGATTTCCAGGAGTAAAACAATAAGTGTACAATTTATATAAAACTGTAGGTAGGTTTGGGTTTTTTTTTCGAAGATCACCATTTAGCCATTTATGTGATGAAGTAAGGATGGAATACAAATAGCTGTGAATTTAAAAGTTTCCTAGTTAAGTTAGAGCATTTCATTTTAAAGAATTTGATGTAGAGTGAAACTTCTCTAAACCAGCTGACTGCCAGAATGAATGAAGTGTTCAGATTAGAAGGGTGGTCAGTTTACCAAGAATTAACACTACTCCATTTTTGTACAGATTGCATTTAAGCACTTCTGTAATACAAGACTTTGATATGTTAAAGCTATGAAATGTTTGATTTATCCATATATACGACAATCCACAAGAATGAAGTATATCCTGTATACATTTTATCCATGGGTGGTATAAATGTCGCATCCATAAATCATCTGTAAAAATAGTAATAAATTAGATCTGTAAGTTTATTCTCATGGGCTGTTATAATTTTTGCCCAATACATAACCATTCTATTTTAACATTAATTGACAATGGATACCTACTACTTTTTTTGTACACCATATAATGGCTGATGTCTGGTTTTCAGGGGTGGCCAATTTGGTGAGAATTTATTTGTAAGGGAATGCTAAGATTTCTGCTGGGGCTTTAAAATCAGTCGATATTTAGAGAGGACTGGTTTTCTGAGGGGCTGGTTTGGAGAAGTTTCTCTGTATATTCATTATGGATTAGGTTTAAATATTTTAGAATTAATGTGGATTTACACTTGCATGAATAAAGCTGCAAATTGAAAAAACATGCTTGAATAAACTTGCAAATTAAAAGAAGTAAAACTGTTTTAGGAGACTCCAGAGAACTGTTGAATTTGGATACTTCTAGCATGAAGTCAATAATTCTTATTGTATTTTCAATGTATTCCAAGAAATCTGTATGAATTATGAAAGTATACTTTACACAAAAGCATGTAAAAATGAAAAAAGGAAAATATATAAACAAAAGAAAAAAAAAAGGGAATTGTAGCCCTCCAAAAAAAAAAAAAAAAAGAAAAAAAAAAAAGGAAGAATTAAAAAGTTCATACTCTTTGCAAGATTCATTTCTAATTAGTACATTTTATTTCTGTGAACTGAAATTATGATTTTACAGACAAAATCGGATAACTGTTACATGTAGCTTTAAAAGATAGAAAACTTTGCTGTGAAAGAAAATAATGATTTTGTTGCTTGGATATCCGATATCCCTTAAAAGCTGTGTTTCACTACGAGTCTTTAGACTGTAAATATTAAAGCTAAGAAATTCAAAATCAGAAGTCAAGGGCATTTCTTTTGAAATATTGGCATCACTACCGGTATGTAATAAAATGATTCATGTTTTATTGATCACTATTTGTTGTTGGAGAAAGTCTGTTTACATATGGTAAATAGGGTAATGACTTTTAGGATAAACAACTGTAATGGATTTAATTAATGTAATACATGTATAATTTTCATTACAAGTGCAACATAACATCTTACTGAATCCTCTTATTCCATGTAGTGCTGAGAGCCTTTAGGAAAGTTTGAATTACTGTAGTAGAAGAACCCTTAAATCATGGATGACACAGCTTAATTTGAAAGACCAGCAAACATTATTTCACAGAACATTTTTTTATATAAACTTGAGAGATAATTGATATAAACAATATTGAATTATTATTACTATTATTGTTGAATTATTATCACTCATTATCATTATCAGTACATATATTATACAGTACAATGACTGCAGATCTTGAACAATTCTGTTTGCTAAGCATGAAATACATAAGAGTTACTAATATTCATAAACATAAACAAAGTATAACATGTACAAGATTTTAAAGAAATACAGTCCCTGAAGTGTACTACTACACCACTTGCATGGAACGGTACAAAACGATTCTTGCACAGAACAGTTTGCACGAAACCCTGAACGGTCTGCACGGAACGCCGAATGGTTTGCAATCAATGTGTCATTAAAATACATGTGAAATTTGTATATTCCAGGCCTCTTCTCAAAGACAGATATTAAATAAATTTATATATTGTTATATACGTATATGACAACAAATAAAATAATTTAAAAAAACTTCTCATCAGGCAAAACTGAAAGATATTCTCGGACAGGGAAGTGGGAGGAATGCACCAAGACCTCATTCTAGCCAGTTGAATCTGTCACAAGGTAGCGACGACATAAAAATGTAGGAGTAGATCAAGGAAATGATCAAAATATGAATGAAATATGTTGAAAAATAAATACACTGTATATAAATGAATAAATAAAAAAATGACTAACTACAGTATGATTAACAGATTCTTAGCTTTCAACTGCACTCTGATATTAGATACATAAAAATGATAAAACGTTGGTTGTAATTCTATTTCTTTGAGCAATATGGTCAGATTAATTTATTTAGAACACATTTCTAGGAATTTTGAATGTGTTGTTGCTTTCTTGTGTATTTGCCTCAATTTTAAATGTAAAGAAAACTATTTGCATGTTATGCATTAATTTTTGAGAGACAAAAAATTATAGCTCTCTTTGTCATTATTTCAATTGCCCGGGCTGATTTTTACAAAACTATTGTTAATTTCAAATACCTGGATTAGCTGACCTCAGTTGTGGTTATAAAACCTTGAAATTTGCATTAGAATATATAAGTTATACACAAGTTGGTCTTTGCAATATGTAGACAGTTCCAATAAACAATTTTGATGATTTGCTGAAAATATCAAAAATAAAGCATGATCAAACAAATGTAACAAGATAAAAATAAAAAATACAAAGGGCAGAGATGTATCACATTTCTGCATTTGCTGGAGACTACCAAGGGTGTTCAAATTGCTTTGAGGGCTAAGAGTGTGTCAGATTTTTCTTTGCCTGGTGTTTTTAAAATCACCAATTTGTTTCGATTATTTGCAAATTTTCACTGTTGAAAGTCCACCTTAAAGAATATTAAAATAATTGCTCAAATTTCCAACAATATCCACCTGTCCCAGATTCTATACTGAATTGACTTGACGGTCTCTATGTTTCTAAGGGTGTGGTTTGAACTGTCTGCATGTTTCTATGGGTTCTATGGGTGTGGCTTTACCATGTATGGAACGATTCTTGCACAAAACAGTTTGCAGAGAACGCTGAACGGTCTGTACAGAATGTTGAATGGTCTGCACGGAATGTGAACAGTTTGTGCAGAATGTTGAATGCTGAACAGTTTGTACAGAACGAAATGGACCGCTTTGAAGGTGTAGTAGCAAACTTCGGCATACTTCAGGGTCTGTAATGATTATTTCTCTGGAATTGGAGGCTGATATGTTCACATACCAAAATAAGATAGCTGAAAATGGTAGAATTAAATAGAATATAAAATTGTACAACATTAAACAAAAAAAGCTTTTCCTTTCAAGAAAAAAAAATCTGAACGGTATGGTCTTTTCTTTTTTTTTTAACTATTGAAGCCATACAATAAATCAACAGTAACTGTTTACAGTGTAGCTCAAAGTAAGAATTGCAAAGGCAGTACTGTAGCATAATATTACAAATAATACAAAAATGTCTACTAGTTCTTTGATGTGCCACATGAACATACTGGAAAACCTACAAAATTTCCTATGAAATAGATTTGCACAGTTGCACTTGTGTCTCAGTTTTAAATGTAAAACTTTGAACTTTCCTACTGCCTTCACAAAAATAGCCTAAGTTGCAGATGTTATAAGTTACTCTAGATAAGTAATACCTAAATGATATTTTATTTCAATGGCATATAGTATTTGGGAAGATGAATTGAAATACAGTTGTATTCTAGCCTGAGATGATTACTTTTTAAATTTTATTTGCTTTACTTTATAGGCATAATGATATATATCAGAAAACAGAAAAAAAAAGACTGGAGAATCATTTAAAATGAAAAATACTGAAAAATGTCAAAGAAACATTTTCATATCAATAGAAAATATGTATTGTAATTGCAGTTTCCATGTTTTGTGTTTGTTTGAATTTCACATGTGTTTAGTTATATTTGCTTTCTTTTGTTAATGTGCATGATTTATTTACATTGAAATCATAGAAGCTTCTTCTAAATAACATCTTAGAATTTAGAAATGTCAGCCAGTTTTGAAGCAATTGGTTATATTCAGGCAGACCCATCTCAAACAAACTTAAAGGCAATACAGGAACTGGTCAGTATAATGAAGGTCTTCATTGGATATCACCAGAGGAAACATTCACAAAGTAAAGTTGAATGTATATTTCTCTATTAAATATTTATGAAAGAAGAGGCATGGTAATGATAATTGTGCCCAAAATGTTTAAAGTCTGCAGATCATGATAAAAATTTTCTTTTCTGTATCAGTGGAAAAGACTTTATATTACAAATTGGTCATACTCTGTTTAATATTGGGCACTTTCATGTTGTTTCTCAGAAAATTACATGTGACTAAACCTAATTCAATGTTAAAGGCAAAATAACTTTTAATGTTTTACTAGTTCATCTGCTCGAAATTAAATTGTCCAGTAACTGTTGCAAAATTATCTGTACAAGTCAATTGATAAGTACAAGCATAGTGATGTGATGTTACATCATAATGACAATCAAAAGAAGTACCAAAAATACTTGTATGTAGGTTTGAGTAAAAATATCAATAATTGGGAATGAAATAGTGTTGAGTTTTAGGTAAACGTTGGGTAGTCATAAGGCTTTAGTGACCCTAGCTCTATAAATTGATTGTTAAAGTTAAATGATTATAAATTCATTCATTTTTGATTTTTATGCCCTACCCCACCCCAGTCCCCTTGTTTTTGAGAAACAGGTTTGCACCTGTCAGTCAGTAGGTAGATTAAGTGATGTCTGCTCAATATCTTCAGAATCTTTTACTTGACAAACATCAGACTTGGCATACTAGTAGCCTCCAACAAGTAGATGACCTCTATTGATTTTGAGGTCACAAGGTTAAAGGTCCAGGGTCAACCTACATCATATGTATGAAAATATTTGCTAATTCTTGAAAAATATTTGCTAGTTAGAAATGAAACAGGTGCCACCTGAATATGAACCCTATTGATTTTGAGGTCACAAGGTCAAAGATCAAACTACTCTGGACATTGTTGAAGTAATTTTCTTTGTTGAAAATACATGAGGGCATGAAATGTGATGCTTCATGCTAGCTGACTTCATGAAGCATGTTAGCACTTCATGAAAAGTATGCTGGCATGAATTGTTGCTGTTCATACCCCTCATCTATTTTCAAAAATGAAATTCATGTTTTATATTTACATTTTACTTTCATACTATATTTATCAAGATTCATACACACATTGTTCACATTCATGAGGAAATGACCATCATTTCAATTGGTATAGAATATGGAAGGTAAAAACATTGAAAGTGTAAATATAAAAAATGTTGTCTGCTCAGTATCAATATTTTGAGAACCCTGTGCTTGACAGACATCAGATTGGTACACATTCAAAGACACTTGATACAAACAAATTTTTCTACCTCCTTTTGAAGAGTTCCAACTTTCATATTATCATAGGTTTTACAAATTGGGGCATGTTTGAAAGTTTCATTACTGTTGAGTATTTATTGATACTTATTTACTACCATGATGCACCTAGAGGAATGTTTTAGTCAATGTGTGAAAAGAGTTCATGAATTACAGAGTGTCTCTATATGCGAAAGCTCTGAAAACAAATACCTATTAAACCTTTAACCTATTAACTTAATTTAATTCAATTTGTAATGTTTATACATGTTTTGCAAATTACCAGAAGTATTTGAAAAGGAAGTTTGATTTGTTTGTAGCAAGTGTCCTTAACCTCAAAGAAGTTCATTATGCAAAAGATTAGAGTTTAAACTTTCCTACACAAAAAATACTGTCCACTCTATATTTTAAGAACCGATTACTGGACTTTAAAGTTTGGTTCACTGGTACCCCAGAGAAGATGACCCCTATTGATTCTGAGGTTAGAAAGTCAAGATCAATGGTCAAACTACTTTAGACAAGAAAATATTGTCCACTCCATATGTTTTGAATCCTTTGTTTTATAGACATCAGATTTGGTACACTGATATCCCCAAAAGAGGTGATCCCTTTCATTTTGAGGTCAGTGGTCTGGGATTGAAAATATTTAGGACATAAGAAAATATTGCCTGTTCAATATCTTGAGAACCTGTGCTTGATAAATATAAACATTAAATTTTTTATACATTTAGATCCAAAGAAGTAGATGATGCTGGTTATCATTATTGAGTTTAAGATCATAAGGCCAAATGTCAGAGGTTAAATTTTCCTGCACAATAAAAATATTTTCAGTCAATAGTTTAAGAACCTTTTGTTGGATATTATTAATGTGCAAACAAAGTTCTTAGAATCTTTTAAGTTCTTAGAAATTTTTCCTGATATGATACATATTTTATAACTGACTACCTATTTTGGTTTTCAGTCAAAATGTCATATGCTTTTATGACTCCTTTCAATTTTGACTGTCACAAGGTCATAGATCAAATGTCTGGAAATTTTTAGGTCAGTGATCCAAAGGCTCAAGTGAGCTATTCTATTAGAAATTTTATGTGTTGTGGTAAACTTTAGAACCCTTTGCTATAGTTGCCCATATTCAATGTTATTGGAACACTTTGAAGATCTATATTTTTCTTTTTTCTCAAAATAAGTCCTTGATGAATGTACTGTATCTATATTTATTTTACACTCTTAAATGTGAAACCTAGAAGCTATGGGCTTTTTATGAATGAACCAGAGTAGATTGACGCATATATCTACTCCTATTATGATAAATTCATGGTAAATCAATTTTATGAATGATCAGGTGGAGGTTGTTTAGTCATCAATGGTTTTTTTCGCACCCTACTAGTTGTAAATAACTCTCAAGAGATCTTGATGAATTTTGATTGAGAGGGAGTATATAGATGATAGTCTCTTAGACTGATCAATATTTGAAAAATCATTGTCATTGTTTACCAAAATCATAGGTCACAAATACAGAGTGGGGAATGGTTTTCTTGACAATGGACATTTAACATCAACCATTGAAAAATCTTAAGAGGAATCAATGCTGCATTGTTATAATAAATGCTTTTATGGCCCCATAAAGTCAGAAACTCAATTAATTCTGCTGGTATGTTTACTCAGTAAATTACCTTTTGAATTTAGATTGATACTGTCACAATATGAGCTCCATTGTTCTGGAAACAAATATGTTTTACATTCTCACATAATTTTCATCATTGGCAACCTTTATATTTGATGGTAGTCATGAACACCCCTATATTGCAATTTTTTTCACCATGCTTTTCAGTGTCTGTTACTGTATTACAGAAGTATGTCAGCCAAACTACAAATATGAAATAACATTAATAGATAATGTTCTCATATTTTAATACAGTTGATGTCTTTCAAAATTTGAGATTAATGTTTTTTTTTTTAAAGAGAAAAGGAATAAGTTCTGTTACAGTTAAGAAATATGAATATCAGTTTTGAAAATACATAAGGGTATGAACTATGATACATTCTGCCAGCATAATTCATGAAGCACTGTATATTTTCAAAAATGAAATTTATTTTTAGCTCACCTGAGCTGAAAGTTCAAGTGAGCTTTTTGTATCACTCATTGTCCTTCTGTCTGTAAACTTCATATTTTCGACTTCTTCTCCAGAACCACTGGGTCAATTTTGACCAAACTTGGCAAAAAGCATCATTGGGTGAAGGGGATTGAAGTTTGTTCAAATGAAGGGCAACTCTCCTAAGGGGAGATAGTAGCAAAAAAGCAAAAATACACAAACAAATTTTAAAAATCTTCTCTAGAACTGCAGGCCACTTTCAACCAAACTTTGCACAAAGCATCCCTAGGTGAAGGGAATTCAAGTTATTCAAATGAAGGGCTATGCCCCCTTCAAAGGGGAGAAAATCTCAAAATAGGGTGGAGTCATAAAACAAAATTTCTCAAGAACCTTGGGGATAGGGTGGGGCCACAATAGGGGATCAAAGTTTTACATGTGAATATACTGGGAAAATCTTTAAAAATCTTATTTTCAAGAACCACTGGGCCAGAAAAGTCAAAATTTTTATGACAGCTTCCTGACATAGTGCAGATTAAAGTATATTGAAATGGCTTCTGGGAGTAGGGTGGACCACAATAGGGGATCAAAGTTTTACATACAAATATATAGGGAAAATCTTTGTATGTGGCCAAGATGATTCAGGTTAGCAATGTGGCCCATGGATCTCTTGTTTGTATTTGCATTCTACTTTCATTTCTGTCAGAATTCCCAACCATGAAATTTTAACTTTTATATGTTCAAACTGCATTATATTTATGATGAAATGACTATCATTACAATTTGTAGGGATATTAAAGGCAAAAACAGTGGAAATGTAAATATCATATACAGAACAGAAAAGAGAATTCATAGTTTAAAAAATCACAGAAAATGCAGAGTGCATAAATATGCATCACCTTCTAAGGTGAAAAAGAGAAATTTAAAAAAAAATCATACCAATCTCAGTTAGCATGGTGATTATTAGCAGTACTGAGCTGAAGGATCAAGTGAGTTACTTTACTCCAATGTTTGTATGTCTGCTTGATTGTCAGGTGTAAACTTATCAAATTTTAATCTTCTCAAGAAGCATTGGACCAATTTCAAATAAACTAGCAGGCATCAATTTAGTATTCTTATACAAAAGGGTATATGTTAAGCTGTTTTTTTTTTCAAAAATGTTGAGTGCAAGTTTTGGTATGTTTCATATTTATGCCTTAGATTTATCTTTCTAGTACATTTAATTGACAGAAAAATTGTGTTTGTCCACAGCTGTGCTTTGTATATTCTGAAAGAAACACATCCCAAAATTTTAGTGTTACCTAAATTGGAATATCCAAATGACTGTAAATATCAAAAGCAGACTATTTGATACATTGTTTGACATGCTTTCTTTTATGAATTAAGTAAAATTTAATCTTTATTCAAAGCTTTGAAATAAATTTTTCTACACCGGTCTTGAATTAACTCTTTAAGTAATCCACTCCCTCAAATCTTTCAAAACTGATAGGGAGTTCAAAATATACATGTACATGTATTATGTTTAACTCTCAATTTCAATGGAGGGATCACACCAGATATATCACTAATATCCCCATTTCTTAGTTATTCAAGCAGCTTTGTAATCTGAATAGTTGTGCAAACCATGTTTCTGCATTTTAATCCGAAGATTTTTTTCTGATTGCAAGGATGTCCTGATTAGGCAAGTTTTATTGTTTTTCAGTAAATCTACATAGGAGAAGAGGAAAAAAATATCAAATGCATTAATAATGAGATGACACTAGTCTGGTAGATGATGCACTCAATTAATGAGATGGAATGTAAAGGCATCAATATGTCTGTTAATGCATGTCTTTTATATTGCTCTTTGTTTGTGCTATTAATCACAAAAATTTCAGTTTTTTCCTACCATATCAGTTTCAGATCTCTTAATTTTTTTAAAAGTATGTACAACAGTACATATAGCACTAAGAAAGATACAACACTACATATAGCACAAAGATACAACAGTACATATAGCACAAAGAAAGATACAGCAGTACATATAGCACAAAGAAGATAAAACAGTACATATAGCACCAAGAAAAGATAAAACAGTACATATAGCACCAAGAAAAGATACAATAGTACATATAACACCAAGAAAAGATACAATAGTACATATAACACCAAGAAAAGATACAATAGTACATATAACACCAAGAAAAGATACAACAGTACATATAACAAGAAAAACGAAACACAACAGTACATAAAGCACAAAGAAAGATACACAACAGTGCATATAGCACAAAGAAAGATACACAACAGTGCATAAAGCACAAAGAAAAGATACAACACTACATATAGCTCAAAGAAAAGATACAACAGTACATATAGCTCAAAGAAAAGATACACAACAGTACATATAGCACAAAGAAAAGATACAACACTACATATAGCACAAAGAAAAGATACAATAGTACATATAACACAAAGAAAAGATACACAACAGTACATATAGCACTAAGAAAGATACAGCACTACATATAGCTCAAAGAAAAGATACAACAGTACATATAACACCAAGAAAAGATACACAACAGTACATATAACACTAAGAAAGATACAACACTACATATAGCACAAAGAAAAGATACAATAGTACATATAACACAAAGAAAAGATACACAACAGTACATATAGCACCAAGAAAAGATACAACAGTACATATAGCACTAAGAAAGATACAACACTACATATAGCTCAAAGAAAAGGTACAGCACTACATATAGCACAAAGAAAGATAACATGTTAGTTGTTGTATTTAGTATTTTTTATTTTTGTTGCTGTAGTTTGTGTGCTTATGTTTCTTTTTAATTGTTTCTTCTGCTCAGTATGAAATACTGTCTTCAATGTTGTCTCAGTCCTGAGAAAAGATGGCAGCCTCAGTAACCATGGAAACAGGATGTCATGTAACTCATTACCAAGGATGAGAATGTGGAAAACATTCTGACTGGAGGAGGACAGTGCATTCAGCTGTGTTGGAGGCAGGAGAATGATGATGTCAAATCCATTTGGTGCTTGATTCTCTGTTTTGGGAACACGCTCGGATCATGTAGCGAGTTCTTGATGACTATTAGATACATGAACATAAAATGCAAACATTTCTGATATCACTATGTAACAATATTAATAATTTGTCCACAGTACCACAATGATATTGTAATATCTTGGACATCATTGGTCTTTATATTTGTCAGATCATGTGATGATCTTGCTGTGTTTGTCAATTTAATAAACTGATCCTTGAAAAATTTGTGTTGTTCTTTATTCTGAAGTACTCAACATAATTGAAAAAATGCAGTAAAGAAATTGGTGTTTGCCTGCTGCTGGCTGCAGCTGTTGTTAAAATTTATGATGGCATAGTTCTGTCATCAAATGTCAGATTATGTTGACTAGTCAATTGATTACGTCAACGTTGTCAGATGATTTTGTCCACTTGTCAAATATTGAAAAATTATAGAAAATAATGTTAAAAACGCTTTCACATCCAAAATACGTCGCCATCCACTTAACAACATAGTAATCTGACAAGTCAACATAATGATATAACAAGCCAACATAACGATCTGACTAGTTGACATAACATTCTGATAAGTTGACATAATGATCTAATAACTATAAACTTAACACTAACCATGATCATTATGTAGGCTTGTCAGATCTTTATATCAACTTCTCAGATCATGGTGTTGACTTGTTGTATATTAAGATGGAAAGTAGATGTCAGAAAATGGCATTGGTACATCAGAATTAAAAGATAATGAAAAAACATTAACATGAATTTTCTTTTTTGATAATTCAACATAATCATCTGACAAGCTGATAGAATTAAATGACAAGTCAACATTATTATCTGACAAGTCGGAATAATTATCTGACAAATAATGGCAGAAATATGCTACCATAGATATTCTTTATGTAAAATTAGTATTCAATAGATCCATAGGTCTTTGAAGATACCTTAAAACCAAGTGAATGATTAATTTCCAAAATCTCTCACCTGCAGTAATATGTTAATGAGATCACTTTATATTATCTTAAAAATGAAATCTTGTAGAATATCATATAGTTTTGATATTGAATTAAGAATTATGTTGCATTTATCAATATTTTATCTGTATATGTAGTTTTGCCTTGAAATCATTCACCTTGGGTTTTAAATGCAGAAATATAGGGGAAAATCTTTTAAAATCTTCTCCAGAACCACGAGACCAATTCCAATCAAACTTGGTGCAAATCATCCTTGGGTGAAGGGGATTCAAGTTTACTCAAATGAAGGGCCATGCCTCGTTCAAAGGGAAGATAATCACAAAAATGCAAAGATATGTCATTAAAAAATCTTCTCAAGAATCACTTAAACAGAAGAGTTTAAATTTACATGGAAACTTCCTGACATAGTGCAGATTCAAGTTTAATATAATCTTGGCCCCCAGTGGTAGGGTGGGGCCACAATAGGGGATTAGATTTACATGTGAAAGTACAGGAAAAAATCTTTTTAAAATCTTCTCAAGAACTACAGAGCCAGAAAAGTTTATGTTTATATGGCAGTTTTTTGACATATTGCGATTTCAATTTTTTTTAAAATCATGGTCCAGGAATGGGGGGATAGAGTAGGGCCACAGTAGGGGATCAGTTGTGCATGCAAATATAATGGGGAAAATCTTTAAATATGGGTCATGGTGACTCAGGTGAGTGATATGATCCATGGGCGTCTTGTTGAAAGTACAGGAGGGCATGAACTGTGATGCTTTATGCCAGGATACTTCATGAAAAGTATTCTGGCATGAAGCTTTGCTATTTTTCTTGATGTTATTATATTTTACATTTATTTCTGTCACATGTGCATCATTATCAGTCACAAGATAATGGCTATCATTTTTATTGGTAAAGTATGAAATGTAAAACAATCTGTGTGTGTGTGTGTGTATATATATATATATATATAAAAGATAAGATAACTTTATTCCAATTTTGGGCCCAGAGGGCATAACAGAAATGACAATTTGGGGAGAAGAAAACATCAAAATGCAGAAAAGATTTACAATACTAATTACAAACTCAATGTGGATGTAGCGTTGGAAATACTCAAACACGTGATTCGTGCATATGGATTGTACACATATCAAAGTATTTACATAAATATATTTACTATATACATTTTTGTAGTTTTACAGTCTCCCTTCTTTTTATGAAGATTTTAACTATATATCACATAGTTTTGTAATTATTGTAATGTCTTCATTTATCATTAACCATAAGAATTTGTCACTGTTTGATAAAGATCTTGTTAAGTCTATACAATTCTTGAAAAAACATGTTTCTCTCAATGCTACAAAATGGACATTCAGTGAGAAAATGCAGTTCATCTTCAACGCAATTAAAGTTACAAAATTCACATATTCTTGGGTTCCTCTCTAAAGGAATATTTTTACCAGTGATGCTTTTTACATGTTCATATCTGCCTCTTTCAATTCTTAAATCATGATCACTTATTTTGAATCTACACAGAGTTTTTCTTAATTCTAGAGATTTTACTGTCAAATACTTTTCCATAGTAAAGTTGTCTTTAAACAGAAAATATGAAGTAAGTTTGCCTGCTTTTAGACTCATTTTGCGTTGGTTTTTAAAGTAAATTAAAAATTGTTTCCTTAAATGATTCTTAGTTTGTTTTTTGAGAGACGAGAGTGTGATATTTTTACAGTTTGATCGTGAGATACCAATTCTATCCTTAAAGTATTTAAGGTTTTTAAACCAACAGTTGATATTGCGAGAATTCAGATTGTTGTTTGCTGTATAAGCACTGTGTAACAGGGATGATTCTGGACAATTTTCTAGTCTATGCCAGTAAAGTAAGATACTTTGTATTATAAAACAAAACATTGGATATCTTCCTAATTCTGAAATTACTGCAGTGTTGGTACTCTTTTTTTCCAACACCCATAAGGTGTTTACAGAACTTAATATGTAGATTTTCTATCTCCCAATTTTTGAAGATGTCATATAAATCTTGGTCTTTTCGAGCATGCGAGAGGATATTATTCCCCATATTTCGCAACCATATAGAGCTATTGGCTTAACTAAGTGGTCAAATAGATGTAGTAATGTTTTGATAGGCGGATCTGTAGATTTGATGTCTTTATAAAGTTTAAATGAGACCTTAAGAGTTTTGTTATACAGTTCAGATTTGGCATCTTTGAATGAACCACAGGAGGATAATATTACACCAAGATACTTATATTTGTTAACACATTTTATAACTGTATTGCCGATCCTAAAATTTTTTGATAAGGTGACCATTTTTATTAAAGATAACTACCTTAGTCTTATTAGTGTTGATTTCTAAACACCAATCCTTACAGTATTGTTCAAGTATGTTTAATTTGTTTTGCAGCCCATTCTGGTTATATGATAATAGTACAAGATCAGCGGCACATAAGAGCAAAGTAATTTTCCCCCAGAAAGACTAACAGAGTTTGTTGTTTCTTCATCAAGTATTTTAGAAAGATTGTTCAAAAATATTTTTAAGATGTTTGGGCTTAGGAGATCACCTTGTCAGACTCCTATCTGGTGTGGATGGATGGGTTAACATATTCCCTACCTTTATGGAGATATTGTTGTGTCTGTACATACTACATAATATATTGTAGAATAAGCCATTGATATTTAATTCTAAGAGTTTAAGTTTAATGCGTTCATGGATAACAGTGTCAAAGGCTTGGTGAAAATCTACAAAACATGCATGATTGATTGATTGATTGATTATTTATTGCTTTCCGCCACACTCAAAAATTTTTCAGTTTTCTGGTGGCGTCCAGTTTTTGTTGGTGGAGGAGAGAACGCAGATACAATGTACCTGGGAAGAGACCACCGACCTTCCGCAAGTAAACTGGCAAACTTGCTCACATAACGCCTTGGCCGATTCGAACACGCGCCGACAGGTGAGAGGCTTTGTGATTTTGAGCCCGATGCTTTAACCACTCAGCCACGGAGGCCGAACATGCATAGAGTCGTATATATATATATATATATATATATATATACATAATATATTCTCTGGTTTTTAGCTCAATTGAGACTTTCTGATAACATTTTATATGTCTTCTGACCATCTGTGTGTAAACTTTTCATATTTTCATCACCAGAACCACTGGGCCAATTTCAGTCAAATTTGGCACAAATCATATTTTGGTGAAGGGAATTTGAGTTTGTGCAAATGATGGGCTTTGCCCCCTTTAAAGGGGATATAATCATGAAAAAGCAAAAATAGAATGGGTTCATTTAAAAATCTTCTCAAGAACTACTGAGCCAAAGATACTGAAATATTCATGAAAGTTTTCTGACAGAGAGTAAATTTAAATTTGTTCAAATCATTGTCCCTGGGGGTAGGGTGGGGCCACAATAGGGTGTCAAAGTTTTACATGCTGATAAATAAAAAGAATCTTTAAAATCTTCTCAAGAACCACAGGGCAAGAAAAGTTGAAATTTATTTGAAAGCTTCCTGAAATAGTGTAAATTCAAGTTTGTCCAAATCATCATTGGTCCCTGGGGCACCACAATATGGATTCAAAGTTTTATATGGGAATATGCAATACTTTAATTTTAACAAATTCTTTTCAAAAGAGTAAATCATATGCAAATGTTCCCAGGTTGAGTGGATTCAAGTTTTTTAGTCTAGAGCATATTTTGTCTTGTCTGTCCGTCCAAAATTTTAACCTTGCTCATAACTATGGACTGGTAAGTGATGGTATTTCATATATTCATTCCTTGTGATATGGCCTTTTCTTTGGTACCAAAGTTTTAAATCTTGTGACCTTGAAGTTTGACCTACTTTATAGAAAACTTAATCTATTAAATATCTCCAGACCTTCTTAAGATAGGGTTTTCACAATTTGCATAAAGATTTCCTTTGGTAAGGCTTTATATTTCATACATGATCTTTGATCTTGGAGTTTGACCCAAATTTCACTTTAACTTTGCTCATAAATAGTGAGTGATAGGGCTTTTATATGTCATATATATTCCTTTTTATAAACCTTTTTTTTTCTTTTCAAATTTCTAATCTTGTGACCTTGGCATACTTTTAAAAGAATGCAATCTATTGAATATCTCCTCAACTATTTTAGGTAGGGCGCCGGATAGCTGAAAAATTGCTCAGGCGGCTATAAACAAACAAAAATTTTAGGTAGGGCTGTCATGTGTTGCATATAGGTTCTTTAAGACAAGATTTTTCATGTGACATCCTGATGTTTGACCTTGAAGTTTGACAAAGTTTTAAAAAGCTGACCTGTTCAATAGCTCTTGAACTATTAAAGTTAGAACTTTCATATTTTGTATATAGATTTCTGCAAATATTTTCATTTCTTACCATGACCTGTGACCTTGGAGTTTGACATAACTTTTAAGAAACCATAACCTATTGAATATCTCCAGAACTATTTAAGAAGAGGGTTTCATATTTTGTATATAGATTCTTTATGACAAGACCTTGTAATATCAGTCTTTGACCTTGTGCTTGAAGTGTGACGTTTTAAAAAACTGACCCATCCAATGTCTCTTGAAATATGTAAGGAAGGTCGTGCATATATTTTGTATGTAGATTTCTTATGGCAAGACTTTTCATGTTATGTTCTATGTGACCTTTGACCTCTCAGAACAACAAGGTCATGTCACTGATAATTGGTGTTGAGGCATTCCCTTGTTGTTTATATTAAATAATAATAATAATAATCATTTTATATAGCGCCCTATTCGATCAAAATAATCGCTCTAAAGCGCTGTACATCATAAATCATAAGACAGGTTACATAAATACTAATTTTTTAAAAGACAGGTTACATAGTACTAGAAGTAAATGATTTTTTTTTTTTTTTTTTTTTTTTTTTTGAAATTAAGTAAAAGTGAAAATGATTAAAATTGAGACATTTAATAATAAGCGAGTCTAAAAAGATATGTTTTTAATTGCGTTTTAAAACTGTTCAAAGTCTGACACCGACGAAGGTTATCAGGCAATGCATTCCATAGTGTCGCAGCTGCCACGTCTAACCGCCTTTTCCCATATGTGGAAGTTCGACATCTAGGTGTCATCAGTGTCAGGGAATTTTCCGATCTTAAAGAACGTTGAGGTTTATAAACGGTAATCACCTCTTCCAGGTATTGTGGCGCCATCTTGTAAACCACCTTGTACGAGTACACAAGAATCTTGTACTTGATACGACTGTCTATGGGAAGCCAGTGTAGGGAAGTCAGCACTGGGGTAATGTGGTCATTTTTCTTAGTTCGCGTGATAATTCTTGCCACCATGTTTTGCACTCTCTGCAGTTTTGCCAGGTCAGATGCGTTAATGCCGAACAGAAGAGCATTGGCATAGTCGAGCCTAGATGTCACAAGGGCACAGACTAAGGTCTTACACGCATCTTCTGTAATGAGTGACCGTATTCGTCCGATATTACGAAGCTGGTGATAGCATGCACGGGATAAAGATGATATTTGTTTTTGTTCGGTAATATCGTGACCTTTTAATTCTTTTATGGGGATAAGGATTGAAAAAAATCTTTCAAAAATCATAAGAGCTGAACAATAGCAAGATTCAAGTGAGCGAAGTGGCCTATGGGCCTCTTGTTTCTTAATATTGTTAGCAATTGAAACCGAAGGCTATTTCTTTCATATAATTTCATTTTTAGACAAACATTTTGAGTGTATTGCAGGCAATACAAAGTCCCCTCCCGGTAATATAATTCAGTCAAAAGTAGAACAAGCATAACGAAACTCAAACCTAAGACAAAGCCATATATAAAATTTCAGTTGAATATCTTGATCCAATGCGGAGAAAAGTCCAGAAAATTGATTTTTTGCAATTCATTAGGGGGTATAATTCAGTCAAAAGTAGGTCAAGTATAACGAAACTCAAACCTGATCTGTAACTATCCAAGATAAAGCCATAAATAAACTTTCAATGGAATATCTTCACCCAATGCGAAGAAAAGTGAGGAAAATCACAAGTATACACCAATGGGCATAATTCAGTCAAAAGTAGGTCAAGTGTAACAAAACTCAAACGTGATCTGTAACTATTCAAGACAAAGTTATGTATAAAATTTCAGTTTCTTCATCCAATGCGAAGGAAAGTCCAGAAAACTGATTTGGAATGACAGACGGACGGACCGACAGAAGGACAGACTGAAGGTCAACTAGAAGTCCCCTTTAAGTAAAGCATACTAAAGCGGACTAAATGTAACACGAAGAACGCCATAACTAAAACAAAATGTTAACAATTGTGACATCGCAGTGGAAACAGTCGTTTTGCTCCTACCAGTCCATTCAACTGAACCCATGAGTACAAATATTTACAAATTTAAACGGTTTTAGCATGAATATTGTTAAAGAACTGACTTGAATTTGAGAAATTCTACATTTAAAAAATACAGTATCTTAGTCAATTCTGTAAGAGAAGTATACAAACCCTTGTTCTGAATGCCTTGACGAGTGCACTGGTAAAGACAAAACTATATCAACCTAATAAATCATCTCGAGGACATGCATGATAATAGTTCTAAATTTTTCATCATACTGGCATGCCACTCCATATACTAAATGAACTTTTAAGCATCCAATTCCAGGAACAGTATTGATGTTACTTGATGTGCATGACAAATATTGATGGAGACTATGATCATTTAGCATTAATTTAATACATGAACTTTAAGTACTGTATTTATAAAAATCAATTGCTCTGTTTCATTCTGATCACGACTCGTGTTAAAATGAATTACTGATATGATACACCTAGAATGAGGCTATATATTTAGAAATGTCTTCCAGTTTTTGAAAAGGTGAAGATAACAAACAGTGCATCAATCTCATAACTTCTGTAAGGAATACAAAATTAAGACTTGGGCAAACACGGACCCCAGGACATACCTGAAGTGGGATCAGGTGCCTAGGAGTAAGCATCCCCTGTCGAACGGTCACACTCGCCATGAGCCCTATATCTTGATCAGGTAAGTGGAATAATCCGTAGTTAAAATCGGTGTTTAAAGAATGGCCTAACAATTGATATGAAACACGTCAGACAACATTTGACCCAATCACAAGTTGTACTGACAAACTAGATCGTTAACGACCATAGAATTTGTGAAATGTTGACTTTAAACGACTTGAAACTCTTGTAGCATCAACTTGTTTGTCGGTAGCCTGCCTCGTAATATGAGCTTGTTTGTCGGTAGCCTGCCTTGTAACATCAACTTAATTGTCAGTAGCCTGCCTTATAACATCAACTTGTTTGTCAGTAGCCTGCCTCGATGAGATGATGTACCTTGGGCGTCAGTACACCGACACATTGGATAAAGCACATATAGCGCTCTTTGGGAAATGTGCCGATGTGAAGAGGCTCAAAGTATATCATCTCATATACTTTCAAAAACTGAAAGACATTTCTTGTTATATTTGCATTTCATTGTATTTACCTTGTAATATACAATGTTATGTAATTACGTTGACTGCACTTTGTTTTGTTATTCAGCATTTGAAAACAAAAACAAAACAACAAAAAAACCAAACAAACAACAAAAAAAACCAACCAAAAAACAAAAAACAAAAACCAAAAAAAACCAAAAAACAAAAACCAAAAAAAAAACCAAAACAACAAAACAAAACAAAACAAAACAAAAAACAAAAACCAAAAAAAACCAAAAAACAAAAACCAAAAAACCCCCACAAAACAACAAAACAAAACAAAACAAAACAACAAAAAAACAAAACAAACAACCCCCCCCCCCCCCCAAAAAAAAACCCCCAAAACAAAAAATGACGGTTTCACCGTGAAAGACCATGATTTGAACAAACTTGAAAACACTCAATGGCAGGAAGTTTCCATGTAAATTTCTTTTCTGGCTCATTGATTCGTAAAAAGACTTTCAAGGAAACACAATTTTTGTTTCAAATGACCTAAAGCGCAAAAATTGCAAAGAAATAATAGCTGTTGAACTCTCATATTGAAGTTTGATCAAAAATATTTAGACCTATATATTCAAAGAAAATCACACACACACACACACACACACACACACACACACACACATATATATATATATGTATATATAGCATACGCGGATCGGGGGGGGGGGGGGGGGGGGGTTCGGACCCCCCCTCCCTGGAATTTGCAAAGGTAAAAAATTACAATATAACGATTTATAAGAAAAATGAGTTGACTGTTATTATATAATAAATATTTCTGAATTAAATTTCTTAGTATTGTAATGTCATTATGAGGTTAGAATCAAATCACAAATGTTATAGTGTGGTCAAATCCGGCAAAGGATCAGAGCTATGCGTGAGGGAGATAATCCTTTAGTCGATTTTGTGAAAAGGTTTGAACCCCCCCCCCCCTGAAAAAAAATTCTGGATCCGCGCCTGTATATAACGACTTTTCATCTTCAGTTTGTCTGAGCATTGGCGTTATAGCATCGTCATGGTCGTCAAAGCACTATAGAATCATTCGAACATTGATAAAAATGACAATGATTAGATATTCATAGCTAAATCAGTCATGCGCTTACTGGCAAATACTAGGTGCGCTGTTAAGAGAGAGAGAGGAGAGATAGTTTTATGCTGTTTCGCTCTTCATGTAAGCAATAAGTTTATAGTTTCTGTGCAGTCAGATGAAATATTTTGATATGCATGCACAGTCATAAAATTAATTGATGAATGTATGGAATATTGTCATTTCGAAATAGAAAGATGTTACTAGCTTTTTACATTCCCACTTCCGTTTGAAAGCTCACAGCAGAGATAAGAGGTATAACGACCACCCTCAACAACCCCCACTCCCCATCAAAGTACATCCTGTCGAGAAAAGGCGTCCAGGTCTGATTTCAACCCATGGGTATAAAAATTCCATATTCTAGAATTTCCTCCATACAGAAAGTCCGTACAGTCCCCTTCATAACTCTGGGTTAAAACACTTGATTTTCATCATACTTTTGCAACTGAAGCGGTTGTGGGCTGTCACAGAAAATTTCTGGATCATGGAATCATGGATGTGGTCAATGATACTAAGTATTCGTTATCTGACTTGGGTCGAAAGTAGCAAATTTGATATGGCTTTGCCCTCTCAGGGGGAGGGGGATGGGTCTTAGGATTGATCAAGTCATGTTTCGATGCATACTTCTTCCAAACATTTCAAAGTACACATTTCAGCATCATGAACTTTTGACACTAATAAAGATTAACTTTGCTTATCGGTAGAAAGAAATTTATTGTATGTCAACATTAATTTGTGCATTCCAAATTTAGAAATACACCTAAAATTTCTTCCTACTATAGGCCGAATTCAAGATATTGTTGATTCCACTTTCCGCCCCACAAATTTGACATATCATGGGGTGGTTATAATTGGAATATGCATGTTTTTTTTGGGGTTTTTTTTGGGGGGGGGGGGGGGTGTTTTTGGTTTTTTTTTTTGGTTTTTTTTTTGGGGGGGGGCACCATTTTGCTTTCAAGTCTACTCCATAGCAAGCACATCCACGTTGATTCAAAATTGATTTCGTATAAATTTTCAATATCGAAATAACAAAAAATGTGGTTTGGTTTTGAAAATTGAAATGATGTTGAATCATTGTTTACATTTTAAAGCAATATAAGCTGCCAAAATTGCAATTTTTTATAGTGGCATTAAAAGAGGTTAAATGAACGTTGATATGATTGAAAAAAAGAACTGCATCGAATTTCCTCTCTTATTCATCGTTTACACACCTTTACGTGATGAAAAATATATTCCTCGACATTCCGTTTGACCCTAACAACGGCAGCTGATTAATCGTCGGCGACAATCCCGAAGATAACCGATGTTGACACGAATGATTCTGATGCTGATCGGGGTGGATCGGGTTGTATCCGGGTCATTAAAATATGGACGGCGAGGTGAGATAAAATCTAGTTACCATCATTATTTTGGCATTGTTAACGATGTTATATGTTTTTATATCTTTTTCGTCCCGAATCAGTCAAAGTCGGCTTTCTCCCTCGCTTCGAACCTTTCGTGTCAGACATCTTTCGTGCTTACCGGAAATATTGCGCTTGCGCATTTGATTTTGCCGAATGAGTTCAACTTTAGGTCATTGCATACGGAAATAATGTCGGAAAAATTAAGGTACGGGAAGACTTAATTTCAACTGTCGAACAATTTTTACATTTAATGCAAAAAATACAACATGTCAAAAGTTTAATTGATAAAATCAGGTATTAGAAGGTAGATGTTTACAAAATTTCGATTAAATTTTAGGGACCCCAAAATAACAATTTTGACAGCTTATATTGCTTTAACATTGAATAAAAAAATGTTGATAATAGGTCGAATTTACGAGTGTTGTTGTGTTGGGCATTATAATCAAATGTATATATCAGAATGTAAATTAATATCTTATCTATATCATTGATGCTAGTACTGACTTTGCAGTTTAGCAGACGCCCCTCCGAGAAATGGATCAAGATTAGGATCCCCATATAGAAAGCCGACTTGTTACTCCAAAGTAACTAGTTTCCATGGGACAAAGGTTATAGCGTGGGACCCCGCCAGTTTCCCCTTTGTTCTAATCCCACTCTGTGTCTTCCTTTTCATTTACGGAAATCTCATACAATATTTTCTGTTCATTGGAGTCTGGTCTGTCGGCGTATTTAAACAATTTCTTCTTCCTCTCCAGAACTGTAATATTGATTTCATCCATATTTTTCACATTCTCTCTGTATAAAGGGGATTCAATTGTTCAAATGAAGGTCCGCACCTCTTTCCAAGTAGAAATAGTAAAAAGAGGAAGTGTTTAAAAAACGTTTAAAAAAGAACCATTGACCTGATATGCCAAACCTTTTATGAAAGCTTTCTTGCATAAAGTTTGCTCAAAACTTGACTCGCATAAATCCAGGGCGGTGCCACGACAGAGTGTAAAGTTCTGCATGCACAGCATGAAAATCCTGTTAAAATCTTCTCAAGAACCACAAGGGTACAAATTGTCAAATACACATGCAAGTCTCCGTATAATATAGATTCAATTTTATTTACGCAATGACACCCCGATCGGGACCACTGTAAGGTTATTACTAAGGGATACTTACAGGAGAAGATCTCGAAATTTTTTTTATGAAGATTCGCTAAATAATGTACATGCATCCTTCTGTTCAAGGCCCCTAAAGTATGAAATTCAATATGACTGTTTCATAGATTACCATATTTTTATCTTGGAAAACTGATCATATAATAGGATTTCCCCGCAGAGAGCAGTTATATAGTAATATATAGTAGGATTTCCCCGCAGAGAGCAGTTATATAGTAATATATAGTAGGATTTCCCCGCAGAGAGCAGTTATATAGTAATATATAGTAGGATTTCCCCGCAGAGAGCAGTTATATAGTAATATATAGTAGGATTTCCCCGCAGAGAGCAGTTATATAGTAATATATAGTAGGATTTCCCCGCAGAGAGCAGTTATATAGTAATATATAGTAGGATTTCCCCGCAGAGAGCAGTTATATAGTAATATATAGTAGGATTTCCCCCTTCGCAGACAGGGTGTCCGGGGGGGGACCCTGCTATATATAGTATTCCGCTGCCCTCTGAATCTTATTCTGATTAAAAAATGGGCGCACTGATTGTTCATTATTGCGAAAGAGTGGAGTATTTTTTAAACAATAATTGTAAACAATGAGAACAAAGATCGTTCTCTCTCTCTTTCTCATAATCAGTATAATTTCACATCATCACACCAAGTGCATATATATAATATCCTGTTTGTAGAAAATAGTGCATACATGTATAAGAATAAAGCATATAAGGATATAAGAAGAGATTCCTTGAGGTTCATCAGGAGTAATATTCACCCAGTATAAATGTACACATAACGTAAAGTAAATGCTACTTGGTGCCTAGAAGTCCAGAATATTTCAATAATAAAAGGGGTGGCTCCCTGTGATTCCATTAGGGAACTCCTCATTCACAGGAATATGACGTTATAACCGTATGTAAATGCCAAGCATTATATAACACCAGAATAAAACTGATTTCAATATACACATTATTCCATATTATAACAACTCATTCCGGGAAACAGTGAAATAAATTCCTAAAATTGTATTTGGGTAAAAACCAGAAGACGACCCCGCAAATTTACAGACACCAGGCAATTAATTTAGATTTAATTTAAATTGAAATCCACACCATTTCATGTATAATTCTTCATCGATGATAAGTCTGTACATCGTCGAAACATTTCAACAAGCGGGTAGCATCAGATAATGCATAAAACGTAGTTTGAATAGAAGGAATCCTCATCGTAATGTGTTATTATTTCAAACGTGTAGCAATATCCGGTGTTGGTGATAAGCCGTGGCTGTTGCATAAACTTCATCCACTGCTTACAACCTTTCAATTGTTATAGAATCAGTTGGTGATGACTGATATATTTGATTGTGAAATGAAAACGCATATAAGGCAGAGCGAAGCCGAATTCTAATTTTGATTATAAATGTGTTTTTCAGATTGTTTTATACGATCGAAAAACGTACAAAGATAGCCTACTATCGGGGGAATCTTTCTATATATTATATACATAAGCAAGCTTTCCTGGGAAAAGTAGAGGAAACTTTACAATATGGCACTGTCTTTTTCTAGCTGGTAAGGGTGGGGTCAATACACGATTGTTTCGAATAGTAAAGAAAAATATTTCGTTGACAACAAGGCTATACAATTTTACAAAATCATATTAAAGCATCTCTAAGTTAGAGGTGAAGATTTTCTAAAAATGAATTCTTACCTAGGGGTCAGAATGGACCTACAGTAGAGATACTCAGATTATCTGTTCCAGTCTTTCAAGATCTTTCCAACAGCAAGAAAATTATTACAATTTGTTTATGAATACCAGCAGACGTAAGCATTCTGATATACATACTAATGTGTTCAATTGTAGGTCTTATCTAATTGTTAAGCTACTGTTAGTGTTCCAAAGTTACGTGTATAAAGTAAAGTGATTCGGGTGAGCATTGTAGACCATTTGCCTCATATCCAAACATCCTACCTCAAAGTTTATATATATATATATATATATATATATATATATATATATATATATGATGGAGACACACTTTACTTGCAGTTGTTCAGAATCATAGAAATATTTTTTTTATGGCGACACGCTTCTTCTAAAAAAAAAAACATTGAAAAGGACCAACTTTAAATTTAGAATATCTGTAGTGAGAGTTAAAAATATGGGTTATCTACCAGTCAGGAGCAATTGCATTACTAAGTTTCATCTCTCAAGATCCTGAGCAGAAAATAATCTGTCATTTGAGTCATAATCATTGACATTGAGATTTGAAAATCATTTGGGGGTGATCTACTCTTTAGGGGGTACCGGTGTACCAAGTTTGATGTTTGCCGTCAAAGAGTTCACAGGATTTTGAGCGGACAATATTCTCTTTTGTCAATAGTACCTTGACCTTTAATCTCAAGACTGCAAAATCATTAGAAGTCATCTACTCCTTAATTAGTATGTACCAGCGCATTTATTTATTTGTCTCTCAAGCAAAGGGTCCTCAAGATATTAACTAGAAATACCTTCAAATGTTCAGAATAATTTGACATTGTGGCCTCAAAATCAATATGGGTCATTTACTTCTTATGGGAAACCAGTATACTAAGTTTAATGTTTTTAAGCAAGTTCTTTTCAAAATATCCAGTTCGACCTTTGACCTTAGATTCAATAGTAGAGCAGTATCATTGCAAGACCGACATATTACTAATTCTCGTAGATGGCAGTGTTTGTTAGGTAGAGTTAAAATGTCAAACTACGTTATATAAGAGTTGAAACTCTCTCCGTTCGATTGGCACTCATAAAGTCCGAGTTCTTACTCTTTGGGACGTCTACTTCACAGGGAAATCCAGTGTACCAAGTGTTATGTCTGTCAAGCAAATTGCTCTCATGACATTAAGAAAGACATTATCTTACTATATTTAGTGACCTTCTGATTCAAAAGGTTCACCTACTTCTTTGGTAGAACCAGTGTACTAAGTTGATACTAGTTTCTGCCAAGCAAAAGGGTTATTAAGATATCAAGCGGATAATACTTTGTCTACTGACCAACATGTGCAAACCAGCTCGCTCCCTTTTTCAAGGGGGAGGGTATAACAATAAATTGAAGATCCTTATTTTCAGAGTTTAAAGTGACTATTCCCCTTTTCATAAACTCAGTATAGGATCGAAATACAACTTAGGCATCTCAGACAGTAACAATTTTTATTTCAGTTAAAAAATTCACTTGTTTGGTTTTTTTTAGATACATGTTCAAAATTCACTTGTTTGGTTTTTGTAATATACAAGGGCGAGTCAATCCAGCCTATCCCATTCCCGATTGACCGAGATGGTCACGATTTTCATGCCTCGTATATACCTGGGTACAAAAGTGCACGCGTATGGAGTCATTCTTTAATAAGATGTTGAATGTCAAACATGATTAGTAATGCAAAGGCATGCTTTTCATCTAAAGTTGAGTACCGTGCTGTAATTCGGTACTTGTATTTAAAAGGTAAAACAAATACACGGCAAGTTAGCTGATGTTTATGGGTCTTCTGCACCATCTTATGCTCAGGTTGAATTCTGGGTAGGGGAATTCAAACGCAGTAGAACGTCTTGAGAAGATGAAGCCAGGTCTGGACGCCCACTGGATGCCACCGATGAAGAAATTTGTAGCAAATTTCACATGGTAGCGTTTCAACAATTTTACATGATTGGTTAGGTATGCGGAAGCTAACAGTCCGTTGGATCCCCGAATCCCTCAGCGATGAGCAAATGGCAACCAGAGCATCAACATGCAGCTCCTTGTTGAAGCGTATTAGGTCAAAATATGATTTTCGTTTGCGTCTGGTGACTGTAGATGTGACTTGGGGTTCATTATTATGAGCCAGAGAATAAAGCTCAGAGTCATCAGTGGGTAGGGCCGGGTTCCCCGAGGCCAAAGAAGTTCAAGAACAACCATCAGCTGGCAAGGTGATGGCCACAGTATTTTGGGACGCAAAAGGCGTTATGTTGGACTTTTTACCCAAGTGAAGTACAATAACTGGAGTGTACTATGCAAACCTACTAGACCAGCTGAGAACCGACATCCGTGAAAAACGCCGAGGTAAACTCTCCAAAGGCGTTTTGCTGCAACAGGACAACGCTAGAGTCCACACTTGTAAAGTTGCAATGGATGCTGTAGAACAAAACGGGTATGAATTAATACCACATACTGCCTATTCGTCTGACTAGTTCCTAGCAACTTCTCCCAATTCCCAAACTTGAAAAAGGATATCCGAGAACGTCATTTCCGGTCTGACGAAGAAATCGTGACGGCATTTGAAGAGTGGGTCAATGAAAGGGACCCCGACTTTTTCAGTTCTGGGCTGATGGCACTTGAAGATATTTGTCTAAGTGCATCACACTAGAGGGTAATTACACCGAAAAAGAAGAGTACTTATTGACTCGCCCTCGTATGTTAAAAAATCATTTGTTATATATCTATAGATAGATAGATTTACAGGTATATTCTTGTAATTTTACTAGTAGTTTCAGATTTGAGCGTGTTACAATACATGAAACTAAAGAAACCCTAACAACTTTCTGTTTTAAATCTTAAAATATTTACGTAATTTTCTTACCAAAGGCAATGGGACAATGACCTAAAGTGAAAATATTGCTTTGTATAACAATAGACAAGTCCGCTAATCGGAAGAATAGAAAGACATTCGAACCCCTTATAAAATATTCACCTTTATAGGTTAGTAGGACAATGACCCATTGATGAATATCATTGATAGATGTACTTGCATTTCTAAACAATCGGGACAGTCGAACGTTCAACCTGTTATGCATGAAAGAATAGCGAGTCTGTGTAGATTTCTGCTCCGTTAGTTTCACAAGCCACCTATGGAAACGGCAATAAATACGGATACATGAGATGCTGTTTAAAATCATTGATCGATAGTTTCATTCTTCCAACAAAGTCGCCAGCTCCAATTAAAACATTCCATCCCTGTTTCGGACGGTGTAAGAGCAAACAGCTCAAGAAAAACTGTGAGGGGACTGTGTATATCTATTGATTACAGACTTTGGTTTAGTTGTCATTTAGCTCTGAGGGCCATTGATCTCTGGAGATATTTGATTGAGATTTCATGATGTGCTTTATTGATTTCGAGAGAAGGTGAAACATTTATTTTTCAGAATCAGACGACAAGCAACATACTCCAGCTCTGTGTGAACTCGTGTATAATGGGTATTTCTCAAATACACCATATTTCTAAGTGCGTATATCGTCTGGAATTATCTTTCATTGTAAAGTGAAATATCGATTTTGGGAAGTAAAAGATAATATTTTCATTACCCTTTGTTTTAATTAGATTAAAAGATGTCTAGTTTGCGATTGCGTCAAGAGATTAAAAGCAGACGATCAAGAAATAGGCGTATTGAATCGGGGTAAGTATATATATATATATATATATATATATATATATATATATATATATATATATATATATATAAAATATGTATGGTATTTGAAAAAAATAATAAAAATCCTACAAAGTTAAAATTTTGCAGCGCTTACGTTAGAATTCTCTCTCTCTCTCTCTCTCTCTCTCTCTCTCTCTCTCTCTCTCTGTGTGTGTGTGTGTGTGTGAATACTTTGTTATACCGATTAGAAATGATGATTTATTTTGTTTATGATTGTCTTTGCAGATATCGCCAAGTTCAGACTAGTTCACAATCGGTGAATCAAGATGTTTCCGAATCCGACATTATCGCTTGTATTGATATTGGTACAACGTATTCTGGGTACGCATTTGCACTAAGCAAAGATCTGCAAGATGATAGACTAGGTGTTCATGTGAACAAAGAATGGATCTCCGGAAACTCCAAACTAACGACATTGAAAGTTCCGAGCACGGTACTGCTAACTCCGGAAAAGAGATTCCATTCTTTCGGTTACGAGGCAGAATGGAAGTATGGACAATTAGCAGCTGACAAAAACCATACGGGCTGGTATTACTACAGAAAGTTCAAAATGACAATGATGCAAAATGAGGTAATTTTTTTTAAATCTTAATATTATGATACGATTTATTTTAAGGACCCTGTATTATGCTCAGTGGACTATCAATTTGTGCGCCGGTATGTGATGTATTACGACAGTTATGAGATGGTCATGATCATTGCGCTGATAAATAGTCTGTTCAAATATTTATCTATCTGAAGAAAGTTTGGTTGGTTGTTAGACTGTCGAACATTATGTGACAAGAGATGAATTATACAAAAATATGCAGCATTCGTGATTTTCATCCGTTACAATCAAAATATTCGACGTCACAATGCAGATACTAACTCAGCGCATATTGAAAAGACATATCGCCATATAAATGCATTTTAATGTCAAATGTTTTGACTGTAACGGATGAAAATCGCGTTAAAATTTCATTTCTTGCCACTTTATGTTCTGCGGTCTTATATTGTTTAATGTCCCGCTCGGGAATTTTTCACCATTTAGCCTATGCTTGGCGCTTACGGTCTTTGAGCAGGGAGGTTGGTTGGTAGTTTTACATCTCGTCGAAATTTTTTTTACGAGCGGGTTTCGATCTCGCTACCACTGAGCTACCGCGACCGGTTTGAACATGGAGGGATTTGAGCAGGGAAGAATCTTTATTGTCCAACACCTGCTGTGACACGGGCCTCAGTATTTGCGGTCTTATCCGAACGACCGCCCCATTTATTTGCCTCTTACAACAAGCAAGGGGTACTGAGGACCCGGAAAGGTTGATAATGATATGAGCGTGTATCATGAAATTTGATACAAATCATTGGGAAATATGCATTAAAGTCTTGTCCATACCAGGCCTCTGAAATCGAATGAATTATAGTTGATTATATTTGACTCGAGGATTTGTTACAATCCTAACCCAAAAAATTTGAAATTAGAATACTTGATGCAGAGATTAATTTCACTTAAACAAAAGGTGAAGGCGGATTTTCATCCCCAGTTAAGGTCAATGAATATAAAACAAGGTCACAGATTAGAGAAGCTGACCTGTAGCATATCGGTTGCATATACAAGTTCAAATATGCTCTAATCTGGATGTGCCTAGTATGGCTTGAGTGGTAGTGGTCCCAATAAAAGAACTCTAAATTTAAGATAAAATTTAATGGTTCGATGAATAGGTTTTATTCTCACTTTTCGAGAAGTTTGGACTTCCAAATGATGATATTTTGCCTTTCTTATCAGAATCCTAACATTGGCACCAGCATTATGGACGAAACCGGCAAACCTCTTCGAGCAGTGGCAGTTTTTTGTGCTGCTATCAAATACCTAAGAAACCATCTGGTTGACGCTTTAGCAAGCACAATGAAAGGTGTTGAACCAAACTGGATATTGGAGAATTTTACCTTCCAGTGGGTCTTTAGTCATCCCGCCAGTTGGAATGAGCAGACAAGACAGATCATCGTAATGGCCGCCAAACAGGTTAGGTTCTTACTGAAAGAAAATATTCTGAATACAAAAATATAGAGATTCAACGATACTGAAACATCAATGAATAGATATACTTTATTTATGTTTATTTTAAAGAAAAGTTATGTCTACGTAATATATAGGAAAGAAAATTTTAGGTTGGACAGGGAATCGAACATAGGACCCCTGCATTACTAGTCAGTTGCACTAACTACTGAGTTATCCAGGTCGATATTGTCTTAATTACTACATTCTCCTCCCTTCTTAGATTGTTTTCGCCCTCGAAGACATGCAACCCAGATTCTTTTGCCCCTGGCAGGACTTTCACTTGAAGTCTAGGGGTTGTCAACGGCACCAAATGTAATATATAGGAAATCGAACCAGGGACCCCTGTATTAATAGTCAGGTGCTCTAATCACTGCTAACCAGGTCGATATCCACGGTCTGTGCAGCCCTAGCTACATCAGATAAACTATTTATTTGAAAACGTTGTTGTTCTCATAGTTGGCCTTAGGGCAAGAGGACTTTGATGCAAGTTTCCTTTGTATGATTTGCTCAACACAATGTCAAAGTTTTACTAGTTAAATGCTCTAATTCTGTTTAGGTTGGCATCAACAATGCTACGTTAGTTTCTGAAGCAGAGGCTGCATCGTTTTATTGCCAGTTTTCACCGTTGCACAGAATCAACACAAGGAATGGAGAAATGATATGTCTTCAAACACTTGGCATGAAATACCTCATGTTAGATTTAGGCGGTAAGTAGAAGCAATATATTGCTAGTTGCTTAACGATGGGAAATGGTAATTTTCCAGAAACTCTCTACCCGATTCTCGTGTAGGATTTTTGAAAATGTTAAAATGTTTGTTCATACTAATTACAATTACTTAAAACCCACTGAGACTCAATTACATAATCTCTTTAAAACACCAAATTCATGTCTATATGAATTTAATTTAAACAGGCGGAAGCACTGATTCAACAATACTGCAGTTGACTAACGAAGCAAATTTGATAGAGCTTACCAACAACACTGGGAATCTGAATGGTGGGATCAAAGTAGACGCCGCTTTTATAAACTTTTTGATGCAAGTAGTCAATGAGGATGTTATGGAAAAGTTTGCCAGTAGTTTTAAAGCCGATCTTTCCCAACTTCATAAAGAGTTCGAAATTAGAAAACGAACGTTTGATCCGAAATCCACGGATCCTATTGTATTCAAATTACCGTCAGTATTACGGAGAATATTTGAAGTGAACATGAAGCAAGCACTTCAGCTAAAGATTGAACAGTCTGAATACGGATACCTTGTGAAACTCAGTGGTGATAATTTAAGCATGGACACGGATGTCTTTAGGGGATTTTATACTGCTGCTTTGGAGAACATAACTAGCACCCTGTTAAAAATGTTGTACGCGAAGGAAGGCAGAGGTTGCAAAACAGTCGTCATGGTAGGAGGTTTTGCTTTATCACCTTTAGTGCAAACTGCTATCCGTATAAAGTTTCCCGATTTGACTATATTAATGCCTTCTGACCCCGATCTTGCTGTGATGAAAGGAGGTGTTCTGTATGGATTTGATAATCATCCGGTAATTTATATGAAAGCAAAGCATACATACGGAATCGGAATGGCGATGCCTTTTAAAAAAGACAGTCATCTCGATGAAAAGAAATTTGAATCTGATGGAGTGCTTTTGTGTAGTGATGTTTTTAAAATCCACATAACACAGCATCAAGAAGTGCAGATAGGAGAATTCGAAAGTCAAACTAAGATATTCATCAACAGAAAGGATCAGAGGTTTCTCTGCATTCCAGTGTACTTGTCCACAGTCAAGGAAGCCTTATTTACGACAGAAGGGACATGTCACTACTTAGGGAAAATGAAAATTACTTTAATGTCAACAAGAGACGAGAGAGCACCAATATCTGTCAAGATGGCGCTTACCTACCATGAACTGATAGTGGAGGTGACTGACGAAGGTAGTGGGAGAACTATTAGGGACGTTTTCGCCGATTCGCCGAATGTGGAATGAAAATCAAGAAATTATACTAATTTTATTACAGTTTGAATCGATCCATATTTAACAGCGGTCACCAGAATGCATGCATTAGTTAAACTAACCAAAAGTTTGTTAATTTCGTAACACGTTGAGTTTTATTCACTTTCAGAGTCGGACCCATCTTATGTTATCCGTTTCTTTGCATGAATCATACTGTCTCGAAACTGAATGTACCTAGACCTTAAGACCTTGGACTATAGTAATAGTATATCAATTTGTCTTTGACTGTTAAAATGGATATTGTGAAAAATATGCATAACTTTAAATGCTAACTTTTGCTATATGATCTAGTATTGGGATGGTCCATGCTTCCGTGTACAACGTCGCGTTGTTGTTGCCTCTCGGAACTCTTAATGTTTGACTGATTTCATTGAACTAGCAGGAATAAAGGATAGGAACCATGAATTTACAGTTATTTAAAAAGAATATTGTCCAACCCATTTTGGGAAAGCATTGCTTCTCTTGATTGTTTTATATTCACTGTGACATCTTTGTTTAGTTGCGATGACCAGAGAGCTTCGGTCTCACCACAGACTCGGAATAGAAACAAAATATATTAAATTTATGCATACTTATGTTGACTATTCAATGGATTTTCAAAAATGGTAATTTTTACATAAATTTTTTATGTATTATTTAAATAACAGTTTAGCTGTTACGAATTCCTTATTTTCCTTTATCTTTCATGGTTTAATAAAGTAATCCATTTAAGAAATATATTTATTTTTTGAAAATTCATGAGAGTATGAACTGCTACGCAGCTTGAGCATGCACAAGTGTATGGGTTTCACCTGTACAAAACGGAATATCGCTCGGCCTTTTCCGTCAAACTTTCTCGACTTAACAGATAGGCCGAGCGGTGTTCCGAATGCACCGGAGCTTGTTGTCGCTACCTTTGTATATAGATACAACCTAACAGGATAGCACATGACCGTATGCAGGAGGGAAAAGATCAGCTTGCGCATGCACAAGTACGAGGAATGTTTCATAAACAAAAGAATTAAAAAAAAATGTTCTGATGGTTTGTGGAAACAGTTATTAAGTGTTAATCTGTTTTGGAATCTAATTTATTCACATGACAGTTACATATTTACGTCAGCAAAGCTTAACATGGGAAGTAATACATTTTTGTTTATATCTTAAAATGAACATTATTTGTGAAGTTGCACTGATCTTTTGAAGTGAAAAACTACTTCCAAACTTGTGAGCATCAATATTTTGTTGCCAGATTTTAATCATTCATGCATGTCGTATACAGAAAATTTTTAAGGGGGAAGAGGGTTGCCACCTAAGTGTATAACTTTTCTGTCCAAGAGAAAGAAGTGGAGTGAAGACCCCTAAGTGGTAAAATCGACCTTTTTCTTAAAAAAAGATCAACCCGGGGGAGGGGCAGTGCAACCCTCGTACCTCCTCTAGATCCGTCACTCTCAATGGATTAAGTATTTTGTTACCAGTTTTATATCACTAGAATAGGTACTTGCAGGAAACTCAAGCGTTAACTTCTGAGGTTAAAGGTCAAAGCTACAAATATTTCATATCCAATTAGGTCTATATATCATTAGTCGTTAAAGCTTTAGCAATAAGACTTATAATGAAATATCTGCATGGTTCAAGATATAAAAGAAATCTGCTTTTTATTTAAAAATACATTCTTATTTTAATCTAACATATGAAGTTTCTTTAGAAACACATGCCTATGGTCCACGTATTACAGTATTTTTTGAAGGACAGAATCTTGTCACTATTTAATTGATGACGAGATTTATCTACATTTTAACAACCTGGAAACCCGGAACCCAAATTATGACCATATTTAACGTTCCAGGTACATTAGCTAAAGAAACTTTCTTAACAGCACAGTTGGTTGTTTGACGTCCCTTTGAGAATTTTTCACTCATACTGAGACGTCACCAGCTATAGGTGAGTACCACAAATTTAGACTTGTGCTTAGCGCAGTAGCAGTGAAGGTTCTTTAACGTCCCAACGCCTACCGCGAGACGGGACCTCCGTTTTTAAGGTCATATCAGAAAGACCCGTGATTCTCGCTTCTAAATGCCGAGGGTTGGCGAAGGAGCAATCACTACCAATGTTTACGTCATAGGTTTGACGCGGCCATGGCATGAGCGAGGCTCGAACTCACGACTTCTCGATCACGAGGTGAACACTCTACCTATGAGCTACCGCAACTGGTGGTAACAACAGAAAAATTACTACCATTTGAAGAAAGTAAACTGCAGGTTTAATAACCCGGAACCCAAATTATGGCCATGATTAACGTTCCGGGTACAATTGTTGAAGACAAACGTTATTAACACCAGTGTAATTGTTACTATTTAATTGATTACAATATATATCTAGGTTTTAACAACCCGGAACCTAAATTTGGCCACATTTAACATCCCGGGTACAATAGCTAAAGAAACTTTCTTCACAACAGAGTAATTACTACCATTCGCAGATAATAAATTGAGTTTAAGTAAACCCAGAATTTGAATTATGACCATATTTAACGTTCCGGGTACCAAAGCTATAGAAACGTTCTTAACTACAGAGAAGTTACTGTTATTTGCAGACAAATAATAAATTGCTGTTCTAGTAACCCGGAACCCAAATTATGGCCTTATATAACGTTCCAGGTACAATTATTGTAGAAAAAAGTGGAGGGGACATACAGCCAATTCATAGATCTTTACTTGTAATCATAACTTATTTTACATGTAAAAATAACGGATGTTGGAGGGGTGTGTACTAAGTTGTCAAAGGGGAAAGGGGGTAAAGGAAATTGTCTAACACCCCATTCTGTTTGTTATTGACTTTTATTTCGTAACACAAGTTATATTCCTTAATTATAGTTATTTGTATTTGTGGTACACTGCTCATATTGTATGATAATCTCATAACTTACTGTATTGTGAGAGGGCTATCTAAGTTTTTTAAAGTATGTCCAGTCATCAATGATGGGCTTAAATTACCAATGGGAACAAAATAGGAATCAAGATGTTTATAAATCATTGAATACAACATGATGGATATATACAGACAAATTTCGAAAATGCTATATCAACACCTTGTTGAAAGTTTTTGCTTACCGTATTATCTAACAAAAACTCGTGTAGTAAGCAGCTTATTATCCGTTATAGAACCTCATCACATTCATTATGTACAGAAAGTGGACGACATAATAATGATCCCCGAAATTAAAGGCAAATAGTGTCATTTAAATGTTACTGAAGATGAATTCCACTTTATTCTAAAATGTCCTCTGTATAACGATGTAAGAAAAAAGTATTTTAAAATTTCTATTATGCAAAACCAAATGAATATAAATGAATAAAGCTCCTGAATGTAATATATTCATACACCGGTACACCGATTAACAACATGTAGCAGATATATTATGTAAAGCGCTTTAGAGTAATTTAATCATATTTAGCGCTATACAAATGTTATAATAATAATAATAATAATAATAATATTTTTAAAAAAAGGTATGCAGTAAGTTTGGTTCCGCAGACCAGAACTTAAATTATACCCCGGAACAAAAATTATAGGTATTTAGCGTTTTGGCCGGTATTCTAAACTTTCCCTAACGTAAATTATGCGACACCGGCATACTTTTCATGAAGCGCATTTCTTGATAATGACATTTGCATGTATTTATTTTTATGACAAATGAATTGGAAACATTAAGAATATACAAGCATGTGTTTTTAAGGTCAGCAATATCGTGTACTGATTCTACACGCAGTTATGAACGTAGAATGTAATGCAGGTAGAAATCTTTATCGTGACACACCCGCTGTGACACGGGGCCTCTGGTTTTCACCCTATCCGAAATACCGCCCCATTTAGTCGACACTTACGACAAGCCAAGTGTACCGAGGACCTATTCTAACTCGGATCCCCACTGGAGAAGCGTTCCATACATAAAGGCAAAGCACAGAGGGTAGGTATGCATGTGTAAATTTAAACTGCAAAATGTAAATTGTATGCCTCATTTGAAATAACCCAAGAATAATATAGGTTGTTAGATTTACAATACATATTCATTTGGAAAGAGCAACTCAAGCAATTTGAGAAACGCAATGGGAATGACGTTCTTCCATTTCTCTCCCAGATCACTTGTCTCGAACGTGGGGTAAACGCAATTTTATACAGTTTTGTAAAATTTTCTGATTGGCCGAGAAATGTTTGAAAAAATACGTTTGCTTGTGGGAGCAAAATGATACTTTCCAGGATGATATTATCTAGCAACTGGAAACATTACTTGACAGTGATGTTATAAAAATATATTACATGCGTCAAATTGATACGCGTGTGGTTTGCCATAGATTTGTGAACGGTCGAAATAGATGCGGTGTGCAGTGGGTTACAGCGACAAGTTTCAAATAAAATCGATTGATTAAAAATCTGTCTGGCAGGTATAGTCTAGTTTGTCGGGTACGTAAGGTGATTAACCACAATGGAAAATTTGATAATTTATGCAAATTACGAAGTTTTCAGTGCAGTTATTCATCTCGCATTCCCAAAAAATAAACAAAACATGAATATGAAAATATAAAAAATCAAATAGAAATGGGAATATACATGGCATTCCATGTTAATTTCCATAGTCCCCGTTCACTGATATGGGCGGCGCAAAGGACAAAAAATATCATATAAGAAAAAATAAACACTTAATATTTTATAATTTATGACCATAAAAACTTAATACATGACATCAACGGACCTTTTTGCAAAACAATTATACTTAAAAGAGCGAAATAATGTCACGTAACGAACAAATCAAACTAAAAGACAAACGGTTATCTTTACAAAGTGGACAATACATAAAACAGGACAAACCACTTAATACACAGCAAATGGTTTTATATGCACAACAGACAGTGTTCTTTTGCAAATAAACGACAATAAAATCAAGATAAACTATTTCTCATCATATATACATATATTAAAATCAAGATATATAAGCGCGTGATGAGCAGACTTAAAAACTCAACGAACGGACTTATAAACAGAGTCGTCGGATGGCACCCCATGAATTTTTACGTCACACATATTTGTGGTGTACGTTAACATGGGGCTGGGATGGAGGTACCGACGTGAATAAAAATCGCAATATCCCTGCTAATACTTTATATATAATTTCATTCGGTAAATTTTCCTAACATCTGTGCAGTCTGGGCTATTAGAATATATAAAAAAATATGTAATATAATTTGAAGAGATATATTAATAAATGGAAACATTTATAAACAAAATATTCATTAAACCCCTGTCATGTGTTCAGATCCAAATTCAATTATAAAAATCAAACAGTATCACTTCTTTAGGTAATTGATAAAAAGAATAAAAGTTTAAGTTATAACATTAAACAAATATCAACAAGTTGTATCTGTGCATGCATCGCACATATATCTCGTGTACATTGTAATAATAATATGATAATAATAATAATAAACTACACTCTTCCACCCCAATCCCCATATCATTTTAGATAATAATCAAAGATTGACCTGTTTTGATCTAACCTTTGTCGACACAGTTAGTCTCCAAAACATATTTAAGAGCCCACAAAGATAAGATATATTTGGATATATTTGAAGTATTTTGTTTCCAATAATATTTTCAGACATTGAAAATTTTAATTTTTCTTTTATATCCACTAAATTTAAATTGTAATTTTTACTTTCCTTGTATTTTCTGACATCCAGGACCTCAAAGAAAAATTCCTCTATCTTCCATGCTTTACACTGTAGGCCTAAACTTACCCAGCCGTTCGTACATAGTAAACTAGCGCCTTTTTACTATTATCGGTATTCTGTTACCTTTCTGTGTAGCTAATGGTATTCGAAAGACTTCACCTTGTGTTTTTTTGGTTCTAAAATAGTTGACTGCGACAGAAGTATCTCAGCATCACACCTTCCATTCGTAATAGGTGGCGAGGTTAAAACGATGAAATTGAGCCGTGTGAAGTAATTATTGCGCATCAAATAGAGATGGATTAAACCCAAGAACCATCAGTAGGTTTTGAATGACCGTTCTTTTCAGTTGGTAGGTGCATTATAGGTGTTTTTGTTTTGGATAGGATTTCTCAGCGCCGTGCAGATTTTTTTTTTTTTCAAAATCGCCTGCTGAATTGCACACCTTGTTCACCTATTATTACGTGGTCGAGTGGTTAAAGCATCGCGCTCAAAATCACAAGGCCTCTCACCTCTAGTCGGCGCGGGTTCGAATCTCGCTCGCGCCAATATATGTGAGAAAGTTTGTCAGTTTACTTTCGGAAGGTCGGTGGTCTCTTCCCGGGTACATTGTATCAGGATTCTCTCCTCCACCAATAAAAACTGGACGCCACCAGATAACTGAAAAATTGTTAAGTGTGGCGGAAAACAACTATCAATCAATCTATTATGATCACTGATATGGCATATTTGAAAACGGTTTCTGTGCGAGATTTGTGTATTCCATTTAAATAAAAACTTTTCTGAAGTTCAATATTTTATCAAAATACGCCCGAAATATCCAAGGAATTGAATAATAATAATAATAATAATAATAAAAAGGAGGGGACCGGAAGTCCTGTCCACAAGCACCTGTGCATTTTTTACTTGATAAAGATATAGGATTCACGGCGGGTGTGACCGGTCGACAGGGGATGCTTACTCCTTCTAAGGGTCTGATCCCACCTCTGGTATGTCTAGGGGTCCGTGTTTGCGCAATTTCCTTATAAGGATTATGAGACTGATCACTGTTCGTTATCTTCACCTTTTTACATTATGAAAATTAAAACCATATAACTATTTTTGTAGATTTAATAAATTGTAAATATTTCACTGTCAGTTGTTGATGCTTACGAAGTTACGTACGTGGGGATTTTCGTAGATGATTTGTATAAAGCTCTACGAAATGAATTTCAAATTTTAAGTAAGATCATAGACAATTTTAAAGATAAAAGATAAGTGAGTGTCTAAGGTTTAAGAACAAGTTCTTGCACTTTAAGCAATGAGGAATTGTTTATTTATGCAAGTGTGTCAATCTTCCCATGTTTTAAAATAGGAGTTGTAGAAAAAATAAGCATAAACCCAGGAATGATTAAGTTATGTGTGGAGTTTTCAATAATGTTCTAGTGATATAAATATTGTAGTTAAATATTTTGAAATAATCACCGATTTTAAGAGTATAATATGTTGGAACAGTAAAATACAATCCAGACAAGGTGATAACTTGCCAGTGTCTATATGTATGTAGACATGATTAATTGCGCTTTGACTGTTATCGTAGTAAATGGGAGACACAACATAAGGTTACGCATAAGTTTATTATTTAGAGGTTACTTCTTCAATTTTTTAAAGAAATAATTCTCAATCCCAGAAGCATTTAGTGCAAATCTATATAAATCAACTAGCATCAGTACTTTCAGTACTTTGATTCATAATTTTCAGTGCTTATTTCATTGACTTAGCGATTCCTGTAGCGAATGGAGACATATTGTACCCATGGATCGACATTATAAACGGTATTTTTGTTGAAACACACATGGTTTGACATTAAATAAATAGTTATTTAACTTTTAAGCTATTAGAGAGAAAAAATTATTAGCAGAAATAATACCGACTGTGTTAAAAAATTGAAATTTCAGTGCTCTGGGGCATCACCGAAATCAAACAAATATTATGATAAAATATTTGTTGACAATTTCTTACAATGAGGTCGTGATGTTTTCTTTTGACTTTGCTTATGGAGTATTCAAACCTTTTAATCGGTTGTATGGTATTCTTGACAGACTAGAATCACAACTGATACATTCTGTAAATTTTATTATAAATTGCCAAGTATATGGGGTACGGGAAGAAGTCAGTAAAAAAAAAAAAATAATCAAAATCGGAAATGACTAATCTACGCCTCTGACATGAAATCCACATATCAATCGACAGTCTAGCCCAACAAAGGAAAAAAGAAAACAATAAAAGTTTATTCAGTGAAACACACTTCAAGAATTTCATCAGATTATCATCTTTTGCCTGCTGGCCATCTCTTATCTAAAATATCTTGGCTTCTGGTCGTTTTTGCTACATATGGTCAACATGGAAAAAGTAACAATAAACACTTTGAATGTTTGAAGTCTCTGTATAAGTTAATGATGCTATGTAAATGAACAGTCTACAAAGCAGTGCAAGAAACTTCTTTACACAAATCATTTTTTCTTTTGGATTTGCAGTTCGTGTTTAATAGATGTAAGTATATTTGTTTTCAATATCATTGGTTATTTTTGTTGTTGAAATTTTAAAAGAACTTGAAATTGAAAAGGTACACGTATACATTATTTTAATTGAGATTTAGACGGCGTGTTATAATGTATATATTCTCCATGAATTTTTTTTTATATCATTGTTTTTATGATAGGTGTTAATGAGATAATTAGAATTTTTATCATTGTTTCTATATAGGTATTAATGAGATGATAGATTTTTTAACATTGCTTCTATGATAGGTGTTAATAAGATGATTAGACTTTTTAACTTGTTTCTTTTATAGTTGTTAATTAGATGACTAGATTTTTTAACATTGTTTCTATGATAGGTGTTAATGAGATGGTTTGGGGATTGACATGCAACATCATTGTATGGCTTGGTATACATTTTAGTTGTAAGTATTATTCAGTTCTAACCAATCGTTAATTAATCCAAGGGAACAGTGTGTGTGTGTGTGTGTGTGTGTGTGTGTGTGTGTGTGTGTGTGTGTGTGAGAGAGAGAGAGAGAGAGAGAGAGAGAGAGAGAGAGAGAGAGAGAGAGAGAGAGAGAGAGAGAGAGAGAGAGAGAATGTATGTAAGCATATTTGTGTATATGCAATATATTTTTTATTTGAAATTCTATTACTGTCAGTCTTAGTTTTCCGTGCCAGAGTATTCCGTTTCGCATCCAGTCAGCATTGAAATATGTTCAAATGTTAGGCAATATCAATTTCTACCTTCGACCGAGTGTTCATTCTGTTATGACAATAAGGATTTTTAAATTTTTTTTTTATCGAAACCTTCAATTTCCCAGGGATCAGGAGAAATGCACACATCACTGGTAGCAAATTGAATTTCCAGTAGGTGGTCATGACAATACGTTGTAAATATTTGTCCTTTCCAATTGATTTTTATTTGCAGCGTACGATGGTGCAGTTCAGAGTAAAGAGTCTTTAGGTTTGTATTATTGAATTTCTTGAAAATTTAATAACAGATATTCATATTCAATGAATGTGTCAATGTATTATATTTCATTATGAACTGAATACAGTGTCACTCTTTAAATTAAGGCAACTTTGGACCATGAGTTTGAAATGTAAATACATGTTGAAGTAATGACTGTCTAGACTGTTAAATGTAAATACATGTTGAAGTAATGACTGTCTAGACTGTTAAATGTAAATACATGTTGAAGTAATGACTGTCTAGACTGTTAAATGTAAATACATGTTTAAATAATGACTGTCTAGACTGTTAAATGTAAATACACGTTTAAGTAATGGTTGTCTAGTCTGGGAAATGTAAATATATGTTTAAGGAATGACTGTCTAGTTGGAAAATGTAAATACATGTTTAAGTAATCACTGTCTGGGAAATGAACATACCTAATTAAGTAATGGCTGTCTAGTATTGGAAATGTAAATACATATTTACATTGCCTAGTCTGGAAAATGTAAATACTTGTTTAAGGAATGACTGTCTGCGAAATGTAAATACACGTTTAAGTATTGGCTATCTAGTCCGAGAAATGTAAACACATGTTTAAGTAACGGCTGTCTAGACTGGGAAATGTAAATACACGTTTAAGGAATGACCGTCTAGTTGGGAAATGTAAATACACGTTTAAGTAATGGATATCTAGTCTGGGAAATGTAAATACACGTTTAAGTAATGACTGTCTAGTCTGGGAAATATAAATACACGTTTAAGGAATGACTGTCTAGACTGGAAAATGTAAATATATGTTTACGGAATGACTGTCTGGGATATTGTAAATACATGTTTAGGTAATGGTTATCTAGTCTGGGAAATGTAAATACACGTTTAAGTAATGACTGTGTAGTATGGGAAATGTAAATACACGTTTAAGTAATGACTGTGTAGTATGGGAAATGTAATTACATGTTTAAGGAATGACCGTCAAGTTGGCAAATGTAAATAAATGTTTACTGTAAAGACTGTCTTGTCTGGGAAATGTAAATACACGTTTAAGGAATGACCGTCTAGTTGGGAAATGTAAATACATGTTTAAGTAATGACTGTCTAGTCTTTTAAATGTAAATATATGTTTTAAGTAATGGCTATTTAGTCTGGAAAATGTAAATACATGTTTAAGTAAGACTGTTTAGTCTGGGAAAAGTAAATACATGTTTAAGGAATGACTGTTTAATCTGGGAAAATAGGAAAGGGATCCGTACTCCGAAACAAGTGACAATTCTAGCATACGTAACTTTATCGAAGGACATCACATGATCCAATGTTTATATCACGGCATACATGTATACTCTCTCAACTAAACATATATTTTTACTACAAGTCTGTTACTATTGTATATAAGTATTAAGGAACTTGGAGTTTCCATCATAGAATTTCAAATTTTAGACTTTAGTAAATAAGTTCATTGTGCTAAATTTGCTATTTCATTGTCATTTACACTGCTGGTGTATTGCAGTGCCTTGCGACTTGGAGCCTTCTATGGAGAAGGGTCCCACGTATTACCGACGCCGGACTCCCTGGGGTAAATGGCTAGAAATGCCCTGTCCCCCGAAAACTGTATTCATAGCCCATTGGTGTAGATGTGATTATTCTGAAATGGAAGGTAATCTCAGTATGTTTAGAGGTATTTTTCCTTTGCGTGTACTAATTAGGCTTTTAATCCAAAAATATTTATGGCATTTTGTTATTTTTTTCCATTCATGTTACAGTTGGTTAAGATATGAATTTTATTTCGAAAATACATGAGGTTATGAACTGAGATACTTCATTCCGGCATACTTCATGAAGCGCTTCGTGAAAAGTGTGACGACGATAAGATTTGCTGTTCATACCCTCATGTATTTTCAAACAATGAAATTCATTTTCTGTATTTTCATTCTCACAGACGTTCCCTTCTTCTTTAACAGAAACGTTAAGAGAGTCAAACAAAAATAATACACCTTCGTCGACGATAACAACAGAACAATTGACAACACAACCAAAACCAAACACAAATCCAACCACCTCTACAATTCCAAAATCTACAGAGAGGGCAACAATCATACAAACATCAGCGACAACAATACCCACATCTCCCTCAAGAACTTCAACATTAATAAAAACCATCACCACTAACAGTGAGACATCTATTCCGACCAAATCAGAAGAGTCCTCGGGTTCTCACGAACTCTTCTCAACGGTGAAACCAGTGGTGACAGAATCAACCACACTGTTGCCAGCTACATCGCAAATTTCGGAAAGTACATTGCCAACAATTTCTATCAACTCCAGTGAATTAAGTACCAACGGCCAAGAACACAGTCGGGATAATCATACCTCGGAATCAGGAGTGACCAAAAAGTCGCCAGCGCCGGATACAGGAAGAAGAACAACATATAAATCAGCCAAAACTACATCAGCTCCAATAAGTTCGACGTCAAGTTCAAATTCTGAAGAATCGTCAAACGAACACAGGAATCAGACAACATCGTATAGTCATGGATCAACATCTGCAGCAAATACAACAACCGAAACAACGGCAGAACTAACAACAAACACAACAACAAAAACACCAACAACAGAATCAAGTTCTATAGGTATCTAAATCTAAAATATGCGTTCAAATAGTATGAAACCACGCCAACACTTCATATCTTATATGGAGTTTATACATATTTTAAAAGAAAATGTGCCTGTCACCTCGGCATGAATCAACAGTAAATGCTCTTTCTTGATCTTCCCAAAAATAATCGTTGAGTAGAGTTCATAGTTATTAAGAAATTCCCTTTAGTTCTGTTTGACACACATGAGATAAGTAGGGATTAGTTTGATAATTCAATTTGGATAAGGACTCGGGATCTGTCAGACTCGCTCCAATGATATATGCGTCAGAACTATTATGCCCATTCTTAGTTTAAAGTTGTCTATTAAACTATTTGTGCCTCCAGGACGAGATAGATTTCTTGATATAGCTATAATGACATCACTAAATGTTTACTATGAATGAAATATTTTATCATTTAAAACAAAATGTATTTGTGTAGATAAAACGCAGATTTATATTATTTGTTCATTTCGATATTTGAAAAAAAAAGAAGAAAAAAAGAGAGAAAAAAAGAAAAGAAATCAGTAATTATTCTAGCAATTTTCCCTCCGTTTCTTACAAACAAAGCGACCGCATGTAAATACCAGAAAATCGCAGACGACCGGGTCTCGTACATGGGGTACATTAATGCAGAAATCGGTTGGATTCGCTTCCAGTGTCCTCATCACCAAGAGTTCAGTCTGACACGCTGTGGCTGCTTCCATCTACGAGGTAATGTATGAGTCTGTTCTGTAATAATACAGGAGAAAAATATCATACAAAGTGATTTGTATCATCAGCGACTTCAGTCATACGTATACTTCAGTAGCACTCTCTCTCTCTCTCTCTCTCTCTCTCTCTCTCTCTCTCTCTCATATTAACCCCCTTACTATTCTTGAATTTAATTTTGAATGTCTTTGAAGAGATAAACACAACCACCACCACAACAGCAAGGCCAACAGTCGGTATTCCAGAAGGTAAAATAGTAATGTAGTAATGAACATTTAACATTTACAAACAAAGCGACCGCATGTAAATACGACTTAGTTTCATATATATATATATATATATATATATATATATATATATATATATATATATATAAAACGTTCTAACCCTTTCTTTAGGATGTCCATATGTGAAGGAAGGAAAAAAAGCATTTAGGGAATTTATCGACGTTTTAAAAACGTGGGTGTTTTCCGAATGTGGTGAAAGCTATGATTTCAGCCAGTTGAAATGTGGGTGTGTTTTAGAAGGTATTAAAATTATACATTATATCTTTACCCTTTTACTCGATTGCCGACAAATATTTAGGTTTTTACCATTGATAATTTAACATTATGCTTACCCTAACTTGTACTTTTGCTTGCATTTGAAAAGAATAGCTATATTTAAAAGATCATATTAGAACTGATTATTTAAAAAATATGTTTTTTTATTTTGTTTTAACATGTAACAATTATTCCCTGCCAGGAACTTCCCCTGATAGAGACGACGATAAATCTGTAAGAACTACGGGATCTCCCATTTCAACCGTTGCAGGTACTAAAGTGTAATGAAAGTGATATTTAGTGGGTTATGTTTGCAGTATCAAATTCGCTTTTTAAAATTACATTTCATTTTAATTAGTAGTGTTGACCTCAACTGAAGAAGTACCATCTGGTAAGTTAACCATACTGAGAAAACTACTAAACAGGTAGAACTAAGAATATTTTACTTTTTAGGATAGTTAAAGCATTGTACTACCCGAGAAATGTAATCAATTGTTTTATCACAAGATTTATTAATTCAAATTGACGTTTGACTTCTAGAGTCTATGAACGATACCTGGTTGGTCATCTTTGGAGAGAGAGAGAGAGAGAGAGAGAGAGAGAGAGAGAGAGAGAGAGAGAGAGAGAGAATTTGACTTATTCTCCTTTTAAAAATATAAATACGACCCACTTTTACGATAAAAATATGAAATATATTATTTCACATACAATCTAGAGGATATACATTGACATAGTTTTCTTAATTTCTCTTTAAAATATCAATATCGACCCTCTTTTACGATAATGCAATATGAAATATATTACTTCACCTACAGTATAAACACAAATATGGATCAATAATTTAGGAAATTCAAACACGCAAAAACCGTAAATTCAAATGCGATTTTGTTTGCAGGATGTCCCTATATTGCTGTAGGAAAATCCTCATTCAGAGAATACGTGGTCAGCATGCAGACTTGGGTGTACTCCGACTGCGCTCCGGACCACGTGTTCAAACAAGCTGCTTGTAAATGTCAGCCGGAAAATATTGTCATTAACGGTAATAATATCTCTATATCTATAGCAACAGAGAACAGTTTCATTTAGATATTTTCATCGGTTGTAGTATAAAATTCTTAATGTTCAACAAATATACTCTAATAATTTCAGGATGTCCATTCATAGCTGTGGATAAGTCCTCTTTCAAAGAGTATATAGACGTTTTAGGAGAATGGGTGACGTCCGATTGTCCGAGTGGCTTCTTGTACAGCGCCAATTTATGCAAATGTGTCCTAAAAGGTATGAGATGCGAGAAAATTACCAATGAGAGATTTTGTGAAACATTCTCACTATAAAAAAGTAAAAAAGTGTAGTTGAACATTCATTCTATAGTGATTTGCCTCGTTTCATCATCGAGAAATACAACCGCAAATTACATAAATCGCAACACACTATTATGAAGTCACCTATCTAATATAGGTTAGAAAAAATGTTCTCTCTAGATGTTGATATGGTACTTTTTATCAGGCTGTAGATAGGGTAATTTTATCAGACTATGAAATTGACATTTTCAGATTGTAAACATGAGGCTGTTGGTTTAACGTCCTTCAGAACCTTCGTCGAAGAAATCAAAGACTGGGTCATATCTCAATGTCCGAAGAATCACGTGTATAGCCCCAATTTATGCAAATGTGTCAATGAAGGTACATTTATCATGTTTAATCAACTTCAGTTTCTTTTTTGTCATGACAGACTTGACGTCTGGCCATTCCTTTTCCAGTCAGTTGATTTTTAACTCCTTAATGAAGGTCAAGGTCACCTCCGAAGTAACGACATGGATATTCCATGAACGTTGTGATTAAACATCAAATTCATTTTCCTTTTTCTTAATTTCACATTGTATTCATATCTGACTTCATGACCATAAACTGTCAAATCAAATTTTCAAATTGATCTAATTCATATTATATAAAAAAAAATTTGTAAGTCAAGAAAATCCATGTTGACTTCAGATTTTGAAATGATTCAAAATGCCAATAAAATATTTATGTCATTTTAAGAATAACTGTATACACAAAATTTTAGTTCTAACTATCTATTCTCAGTTTATAGTCATGGAGTCTGATCATTTATATTATCTTTTAACAGGCGGTGGAGACACTGCCATCCAGATTACTAACCACGTAGTTCAACCAGTGGTAACTACGGCGGTAACGTCATCATTCCCAGTATCAACAGAATCCCTATCCTTGGTGACCACTGCAGGTTTTTTAAGTTTACGTAATCTCTGCTACATGCACATCGTTTTCAACTACCATGTCTGTCAAAATTTCCATTGTTTTAAATTAGTAAACTTCAGCTGCACATGTATGTAGTAAATATTGTAAAATGTTTATAAATATAAAGGAAGTTACTTGATTTTCGTGTATCTGCATCACAGATTGCAAGGCAGTTGGCAAAATTGGAGGATACAGACGGTACATCCACGAAATAGGTGGCTGGGTGGACTATGATTGTCCAATTCACACTGAATTTAATGTCCGAACGTGTTCCTGTCAAAGGGCCGGTAATTTTAATCAAACTTTAGTTTTTTTTTTTTATTATTATGGCAAGTAAAATGAAATGAATAAACCTAATTACATTGATAACAGAACATAAAACATAATGAGTAATTTTTTCCTATTTAACACCAGTGTATTCATTGTGTATTGAACTGTCAACTACTTTGTTAACGTGTACATATTTTTTTGCAAAATGTTAGACGTTAACATATATTTATCTGCATGAAATGCAACTCATGAAATTGTCTTCAGTGGTATAATGATGTTTTTTCTTGTCTCAAGCAAATGTATGTTACTGCTTTGCTTTATAATAAACGATGACCTTCACTGCAAATGTACTTGAAGTCTGTGTCAAAAGATGATTTTGTCCCCTGAAAGAATCTAAAACAATTTACAATATACATGTAGGTTGCAAGTACATTCCAGACCAGACAGGATACAAGGAATTCGTGGATTTGCTGGGAACCTGGATTTTCTATGACTGCCCCATGGGAACGTCCTTCCGGACAGATAGTTGCAAATGTGATGAAGAAAGTAAGTCCATATACTTATTTTCTAATTTTGTAATGTAGATAGATTTACCCAAATTCCTATTTCTTGAAATGAATTTATGCCTCACACATCACTCCATTAACTATAAATTACTCAACCAAACTAACGAATACATGCTGGTTTTCGAGAAAAAATCGTTTAAGAATTCAATTTAATCAAGGTGGAAAATATATATACCTCTCTCTAACAAGTCATTACCTCTTGTAACATCTTCAGACTAATGTATGAAAAGTGACGATAATGAACAGTGATCAATCTCAGAAAACAAAATTAAGAGTAGGGCAAACACACCAGGGGTGGGACAAGTTACCTAGGAGAAGTAAGCATCCTCTGTTGACCGGTCACACCCGCCGTTAGCCCTCTATCTTGATCAGGTAAACAGAGTAATCCTTAATCAAAATCAGTAAGTAAAGAACGGCCAAGCAACAGGTATGAAACACGTCAGACAACATTCGATCTAACGAGAGGGTGTATTTACAAATAAGACCATTACACCGATCATAGAATTTATTTGCGAAATGCTGACTTCAAACGAGATGGTAACATCAACTTATTTCTCAGTGGCTTGCCTCGACTTAAAAACTGATTATACGCAGAACGTATCCTTGCATATTGAATCAGTTGAGAGACATAAATACCATGCGCGGATCTAGAGGGGGGAGGTCGGGGGGGGGTGTCTGGACCCCTCTGGAATTTGCAAAGATAAAAAATTACAATATAACAATTTATAAGAAAAATGAGTTCGATTTGTGAAAAGGTTCGACCCCCCTGGAAAAAAATTCTGGATCCGCGCCTGTATACCATATACAGATGATAATGAAATATTGTTACATAAATATCGAAAGTTGACGATGGAGAAGCCGAAGTCATCCCGCATGTAATAAACATTCATACATGAAGCATGTATGGAAGACTCTGTAGTGTCTTTTATTTCGAGTTCACTGGGATATATCGAATCAACATAGAAATGAAATTGAACGTAATTAATTGATAAAACGACGTTGATATGTCTACATGTTGAGATGAAGGCCACAGCGGGAAATTTTTTCTTCTCATATAGAAGGTTTTGAATAAATTCTAGAATATAAAAACAGATCGGCTAATAAATGAGCGCAATTTGTAAGTTTTTGAATGACTGATCACAAGATATCAATATTTCCGTGTTCCATTTTTACGGAAAAAGCAGCAGTCTATGATGTAAAAAAAAAAAACCACCTAGTCTATAATTTATTGTGAGGGATGATCATAGTACAAAATATTGCACACACACACACACACACACACACAGAGAGAGAGAGAGAGAGAGAGAGAGAGAGAGAGAGAGAGAGAGAGAGAGAGAGAGCACTATAATTCAACGTGAATCGTGGGCAGAGTATGCGGTTAGTTGTGTTATAGTTAATGGTATGTCCGAATATGAAACTATTGAAATTCCAACTTGCAGGGCACAAGCAACGTGTGACGTCACCAAACCCGACACAGCCTGACCATCATGACGGTAATTTCTAATTATAGTCAGAAAAATAATTAGTTTCAAAATATAAGGCTAACTAGAAATTACAAATCAACACACGCTCATTATAGTGTTATTCTTTCAAACTGTGGACAAAGCATGTATCACAATTGTATATCATTTACTCACACAAGCAATGTTCTCTTCTACCGACAAAATGAAAATACTTACTAGACTTAAAAATTGCAACGTTTTCATTACATTTATCGTTTTAACCTGAATGTAATATGCAATTAATAATGGAGTCTCCGTAATGGAATGAATTCTACCAATATATGGCAATTTTCGGTGCAATTCAACCTTTGAAATCGTCATGTTAATATAAATGTTTTTCAACGAACTGTACATGTTGAAATAAATGAAGTGTAACCTTTCTGTTGTGATTATATCTTAATTAAATTTTTTGTCGATCAGCTTGCATTTCAGCTTGACAAGTATTGCAATTTCTTTCAAGAACATGTGCACAGTTACATTATGTATTTTTCTTGTTTCAACGCGTTTTTATACTCATATGCGTCTGTTTATTCATTGCTTTATAATAATAATAATAATAATAATGTTAATAATGATAATAAAGACAAAAGAAAAGAAAAAATCAACATAAAATATACACACAAACAAAAATGCTTTTTTGTATACGCACTTTTAAAATTGTCAGTCCAAGAAAGATATACTAGAACGTTCGAAGACTTATGATTGAATTCATGTGCATAGATATTATAAATCCGGCTGTAGTAGCTCTCCCTGTACCCTACCTTTAAATGGAAAAAAAGAATCAACCCAAAACAAACAAGGCAAATAAATAAATAACAAATCACGTGTACTCCATAACATTAAGATATTGAAATTTGTATTTATGTTGAAAGTATTCTCACCTCTAGTCGGCACGGGTTCGATTCTCGCTCGCGCCGATATATGTGAGAAAGTTTGCCAGTTTACTTTCGGTGATCTCTTCTCGGGTACATTGTGTCCGGGTTCTCTCTTCCGCCAATAAAAAACCGGACGCCACCTGATAACTGAAAAATTGTAGAGTGTGGCGGAAAACAACAAACAAAACAATCAAAACAAACAAGACAAAATAAAACAATCTATCAATCAATCAATCAGTAAATCAATAAAGTTTGATAAAGAACCAATAATAATAATAATAATACCATAAGCGTAACTGAACGCAACAACTCGTCCCAACTTCCGGTGCAAGGGAAAATCTCGAAATTCAGCATAGTATAAGGTTGACATTGATTATTACATCAAAATAATCAATAAACTGAAATTTTACAGGTGAGTTTTTCTGGTCACATTTTGTCTGGCGTACGTCCATCTGTCTGTCCGTAAACATTTGACATTTTCAACATCTTCTCCAGAACAATCGGCCAATTTTCAATCAGACTTCCCACAAAGTATTCTTGGTTAAGAGGGATTTAATTTTGTTCAAAGGAAAACCCAGACCCTCTTCCCTTAGAAGATGATTTAAAAATAGTGAAAATTTTATGGGGTCATTTAAAAAATCTTAGGAACCACTAGTTGGGTCAAAATAGATAAAACTGATTTGGAAGCATCCTTGGTGCAACTTTGAATTTGTTCAAATCATGACCATCTGGTGAGGCTACAACGGAGGATCAAAGTTTTACAAGGGAATAATGTATAGGAAAATTAATTTTAAAACATTTTATGAGGAGTCTACGAAGTCAAGTTTATATTTGTGGAGAGAGAAAGTACTGTTAAAAAGCGTCTCCTATTTGTCTAAAATGGCAGGGCTATGATTTGCAAGTATCCTAAGGAAGTGCAAATACAAGTTTGTTGAAATCATGGCGTCAGAGCGGAATGTAGCGTCAATAGTGGATTCAAGTTTTAGGTGGGTATATGTAGGAGCAATATTTCTCTTAAGAACAATAGAGACATGATTAGTCATATTTTAAGATTAGCAAGCATCGTCAGGTAGTTAAGATTCAGGTTTTTTTTCAAATTATGGTCCTGGGGGTAAGATGGGACCACAATAGGGGAACAAAGTTTTATATGGGAATATATAGGAGAAAAACTTTTCTCTGGAGGAACAGTGCATTAATATGCAAACATCCTCAGGTAATGTTGATTCAAGTTAGTTCAAATCAAGACCCCGGAGGTATGATGGGGTCTCCACAGGGGGTCAAAGTTTTTCATGGCCATGTTTTGACATTCTGTACGAGGAAAGTCTTCCAAGGTCAGTTTAAAGGAAATAATATTTAAGATGTTTGAAAAAACCTTACAGCTCCTTTTATCTAGTATAGATTGAAATAGTTACATTAATGCAGACAGTGCATAGAGCCTGGTCCATCTACATTTACCAGTATTTTAGATACTTCAGCCATAATAACAATCAAATAATAGTCAAACAAATATTCTGGGTCTTATTTGAGACAGAGACAAACGTTTGTATTTGTGTAGATGACATAAAAATCATGAAGACTATAACTGTTTAGTAAATTAAAAACTCTAACACAGAGAGAAGTTATAAAACCTAGATTAAAAAACAGGTCAAAATCTCAGAAGTTGTGGAAACAGCGTAAGAATATTGGTTATGAACATAATTAAAATGATAGCAAAAATGTTGCCCGGAGGATTAACGGTAAAGGATACCACAAAGGCAAAAGTATCGCAGATTATTTCAACAAATTGTTTGCTACTACAGTAACTAAGTTAGTAAGCAATTTCCCTAGAGCGCCCTTTAAATCTGTGTATTGTCATATAATGCGTTTAAGACAATTATATGCTGTTGAGAATACAGAAACAAACAAAAAACTTGTACTTCAACCTGTGTGAGAAGTATTTATTTATAAAGAGGTAAGAAATTTAAATGTAATTAGAAGTACTGGTTTAGATAAAATGCCTGCAAAATTTTTGAAAGACGGTGCTTTTTATATTAAAGAACCCTTGGCGTCTTTGGTAAATAAATCCATTATGAGCAGTGCTGTGTCAGAGGAATTTAAAATGGCAAAATTCAAACCTCTCTTTAAAAATCATACTTGAAGACACTTGTTTAATTCATGTTTGATTTTGAATAAAAAAGAACTACACCATTGAAGTGCTTTTACGAGTATTGTAATGTTGAATTGACACAATTGGCCATATGATATTATGAGATAAATTAGAGGTTTAGAGAGTTCTATACACTGAGTGGTTCATGTCTTGATTTTGTAGACAGCAATGTTTCATCAGATTCTAATTCAGTATATTAAAGTGTAGCATTTTAGGCTCTCTTTTGTTTTTGATTAATGTAAATGATTTCTGCTAGTATAGATGAAGATTGTAAATCGATTTGGTATGCTGGTGATAGAGCTCTATTAATTGCACATATACATCCTTATATTATCGCACAAAAATTGGACAGTTTCTTGAAAAATGTTCTTCATGGTTGGATGTTATTAGGTTGTTACTCCATCTAGGCAAACTGGTATCACTTTATCTAGACCACCAAGAAAACTTAAAAAAAAGATTTAAGATTCTGTGTAATGGTCATATTATCAAAGGTAATGAAAACGCAAAAATAATTAGGCAGATGTAGTGATGAGTCTCTCTTATGAAAATAAGTCTTATATAAAGAGTTAACATCAGACTTTATTTTTTAAAATTTAGCAATGCATATTGTCTTATTATGCAGTCAAGAATGACCCTAAGCTCTCTGTTTTGATACAATGTTATTTCGACTTTGCCTGTTCTTGGTATTGTGGCACAGGCCACTCAAGCATAGATAACAGGTAACTCAAAATAAATTGTAAGGTTTATTTTGAACCTAGATCAGAGAAAACAAATCATGACAGAGTTATACTATTAAGAAAAAGAACAAACTTGGAAACCTACGTTGATTTGTATTATGTAAGCTATTCAACTTCTTCACGAACTTTTTGATCACCCCTCGTACAAGTATATAATCTTTTGAAAGTTTACTTATCAAAAACCACCGACCAAGATTAGTCATATCTCAATGCAAGCATTCCATTGTAGTGCAAATTCATATTTGACTACGGTTGGGCTTCAATAGGGAATCAAAGTTTTACATGAGAATATATAGGAAATTTGACAGTAAATCATGTGAATATGCAAACGTTCCTCAGTTATGTGAAATCAATGGGTTTCATGGACCCTTGGGTTAAGATGGAGGGGAAACGGCTGCTAATATTTACGTAAATATAAGAGGTAATCAAATATCTTTTCCAGAACATCAAGACCATGTTAGCCATATTGACATTGAAGCATCCCTATGTTGTGTGGATTCAATTTTGGTAAAATCATAATCCCATGGGACTATTTTGAGGTATAATGTGGGTCAAAAATCATGCGAAATCTTGTTTGAATAAGAATAGCAGGGCCAAGGCGATTCGGGTGAGCATTTGGCCCACGGGTCTCTTGTTTTATATTAGTATTGAATGGTGAAAATGTAAGCTTGAACTGATGAATTGAACCTAGGTAGTGATATAGTGATAAAAGAACGCTCTGCTCCACATTATTTTAAGATTTCGAAGTTTGGGGAAAATGTTTTGTTTTAACGTAAGACCCTTACCGTCCACCCCTCCCCGCACAATTTAAGATTTTTAAAGTTTGAGTGAAATATAGGTCGCCAAAGCATGGGATGGGATCTCAAAAAGAAAGTGTATAATTGGATTTTGGAATCATTTTAATACTTGGAATTCACGAAAATGTAGGGAAAAGTAGTTGTATATTGTTAGTGAATCTAGATGAACATCCTCCAAAGTGTGGGGAATTATAATATACAAATAAATAATGTTGCATAGAGGAAATACGTTTTGTATGCATATTTGAATTGTTGTGTACATGATTTGTATTGACTGTTATCGAAATTATATTTTCATATTATTACTCTGAAAATTATTAATAACTCTTCATTTCGTTGTTGATATATATTAGATAATTCAATTAACGATCATTAAATTAAAACTAATATTGATATCATTAATTGAATTATAACTAAAATTATTCTTATATCAATTTATGATAGGTCTTTCATTAAAATAAAACCACTCCTACACACTAATTGTTAATATGGATATAAATAATTTGTCATGACTTATAAAGAACAAACATTGGAGGTCCAGGTGACGTCATAAAAAACAAGTTTTATTTACTGTACATAATAACGAAACTAATGCACACAATTATTCAAATATTGTTCAATTATTCAAATTCATTTGAATTAAAGATACTGCACATTCAAATTATGTGCACAGCAATTCAAACATGCATGCAAAGCGTCTTTCCTTCAACAAAAAGAATATGGTCCATATTGTTGTTCATAAATAAGCTTCATTTTGCTTTCCTTGCTTATATGATATAAAGATGGATGTTGATGAAAATAGCATAAATTATTTTCAAAATATCAAAATAGAATATTGCTTGTAGGGAACTTAGTTGCTAGGTAAAATTGAATTATTGTTGTCAGTAATTCATGGAATGGCAACAAGAGAAACGGGGTGTTTATATTTTGTCTGATTTAAGAATTCTGATTTAAAAATTTTATTTTTGTACCAGTTTTCAGACAGGAAGTTGGTCCATCAACAACTAGAAATTTATTAACGATTAGTTATGACTCTTACAGGTAAACATCCAGGTGACTCGGGGAAAAACACTTCTGGTGAGTAAAGTCCATAATGATATTGTATCCCTTGTTTCCATGATGTGTGCGTCTCCCTTGATGTAAACCTAGACATCTATTCATGCATTCATTGTATTTATTTATTTATTTTTTGAAATAACAAAGACACATATTTTTATACTTAATGAATGATTTATTGAAATTTGAAATTGGTGTTGTTTTTGGCACTTTGAATTCAGTTGGATATGTAATGTAAAAATAAACAACCAAACAACCCCCCCCCCCCCCCCCCCAACCCAACCCCCCCCCCCCCCCCAAACCGAATCAAAACAATAAAGCAAAACAAAATAAAAACAAAACAAACAAAACAACCCCACAACACAAAACAAAACAAAGACCCCCCAAACCTAAACAACTCAAAGCAATGTTATTTCCTGTTATATTATTTTAGTCTGCATTAATTTTTTTCTTTTCTCCTCAACGTATTTTGGAGAGGAAAAATAATTGTATAATTTTCAATGAAAATATGCTAACTGGCTATTTTCCAGGTTGCCTTAAAGTACAGAAAAACAATGGCTATATGGAATTTTTAGCCACTCTCGGGGACTGGGTGTACTACGACTGTCCTGTTGAGCATGCCTTTAATGAAGGTGATTGCGCATGCGTATATACTGGTGAGAAAATATCAACAATGTATATAAAATCAAAATGAAGTCTCATGCCAATATTATTTCTATCGCACTTGAACCGTGTATTGCAAAGACGCCTGATTAAAAAACTTGATAAAGTGTTAATAATATTCAATAAAGTATTAACAGGATTGAAACTTCAGTTGATAGGGTATAACATTTACATGAACTACGTTGAATCTTAATTAACTACAGCCTACAGTTACATGTTTATCATGTTTTAATATTCCTACAAATTGTATTTTCTGCACTATAAAGATACATACTGACCTACAGTATCACAACTTAATTCCTGTAAAATTTGAAATTTGTAGGAATGAATTCAAGGAAAGATGGGAAAAGAACGGGTATGTGATGTAATAAACTATCAGATATGTAATTTGTTAATTTGTGTAGCTATTAGTAAAATGAGCCTTTCAGATTGGCAATTTGTTTATCAGTGTAGCTATTATTTAAGAAAAAGCCTTCCAGATTGGTAATTTATGAATCATTGTAGCTATTAATTTAAGCCTCAGATTGGTAATTGGTTGATCCGTGCAGCTATTCGTAAAATAAAACATCTTTCAGATCGGTAATGGTTGATCTGTAAGGCTATTAGTAAAAACGCCTTTCAGATCGGTAATGTGTTGATCTATGTGGCTGTTAGTAAAAAAAGCCTTTCAGATTGCTAATTTATGGATCAGTGTAGCTATTACTGAAAAAAGTCTTTCAGATCGCTAATTTGTTGATCTGTGTAGCTGTTATTGAAAAAAGCCTATGAGACTGGCAATTTATCAGTGTAGCTGTTGTTTAAGAAAAATCTCTCAGATTGGTATTTTGTAAATCAGTGTAGTATAAGTGAAAAAGGCCTTTCAGATTGGTAATTGGTGGATCTGTAAAGCTAATTAGTAAAAAAAGAAAAAAAAAAAGAAAGAAAAAAAGCCTTTCAGATCGGTAATTTTTTGTTTTGTGAAACTACTAGTTAAAAAAAAAAACCACCCTACCTTTCTGATTGATAATTCGTTGATCTGTGTAGCTGTTAGTGACAAAAGCCTTTCAGATTGGTTATTTATTAGTGTAGCTATTATTTAAGAAAAAAGCCTTTCAAATTAGTAATTTGTTGATCTGTATAGCTGTTGCTGTTAGTGAAAAAAAAGCCTTTCAGATTCACAATTTATCAGAGGGGAGATGGGAAAGAACGGGTATGTGGTGTAATAAACTATCAGATAGGAAATTTGATGAATGGTGTAGCTATTAGTAAAAGAACTTTTTCGATCGGTAATTTGTGGATCAGTGTAGCGGTTAGTGAAAAAGCCTTTCAGATCGGTAATTAGTTGATCTGTGTGGCTATTAGTGGAAAAAGCCTTTCAGGTTGGCAATTTGTTTATCAGTATAGCTATTATTTAAGAAGAAAACCTTTCAGATTGGTAATTTATGGATCAGTGTAATTATTAGTGAAAAAACCCCTCAGATCGGTAATTGGTTGATCTGTGCAGCTATTCGTAAAATAAAACACCATTCAGATCGATAATTGGTTGATCTGTAAAGCTATTAGTAAAAACTCTTTCAGATCGGTAATGTGTTGATCTGTGTAGCTGTTTAGTGAAAAAAGCCTTTCAGATTGACAATTTCTCGTTGTAGCTATTATTCAAGAAAACAAGCCTTCCAAAAAAGATTGGTAATTTATGGATCAGTGTAGCTATTAATGAAAAAAGTCCCAGATCGGTAAATAGTTGATCTGTGCAGCAATTTGTAAAATAAAACACCTTTCATATCGGTAATGTGTTGATCTGTGAAGCTATTATATTAAAAAAAAAACGCCTTTCAGATCAGTAATTTGTAGATCAGTGTAGCTGTTAGTAACAAAAAGTCGGCTTTCCAGATGTAAGCACCCGTGAAAAGTAACTAACTATAGCGTCCATCGAGAAAAAAAAGTGCACCAAATTGTAGTCTGTATTTGTTTATATGTTGAATGCTGTTAGACTGCGTTAAGAGTAAATGGATATTCTTACTCTCTGAAACCTACATGAACATTTAACCTCGGTATTTACGCACGTCTAATTACGCACATCTAATTACGCATATTTAATGATTTATTGATATTTCCCTTTCATTCATGTTCACAGTGCTAACACGACAATTATTTCATACAATTATTTCGTTCTCTGTTATTAATCAAATTTACAATACGAATCCCTGTTCACAATTAAACACTGAATACAAGTCCACTGCCAATACCATCGTTTGTATATATGTACTTTAATGATTGATTCAATAAGGAAAGGACGTGCCAATCTCAAACAGTACACTGCAGCAGTTCGTCTTATCAAGAGATATAGTCAACAGTATGTATCTTCAATTAAAAAACAAGATGCATACAAACCATGGTTAATTCATTTATATGTGGTACGTTTAAAATGTAGAATGTATACAATGCCATTAAGATATCCATTATATTCTCATTTTTCCAAATGCTTAGCACAGCACTTTGTGCTCGTAGTCTGATTAAAAGGATCCTTCATTATCATGGGAATGGGATTGGAAATTCAATTTAGGGGACGCTATTCGCAGTTTAGGACAAGACTTTGTCGAATCATTGACAGCGAATTTTGTCCCAGAGGTTGAATTATGTCTCCCGTCCTCCAGGGGAAGACATATTGTTTTTGTATTTTCTGCCCGTCTGTCAATCTGTCTGACACAAAATGTTGTCTCCTATTTGGCTTATCGGATAGACTTGAAACTTTGTACAATGCTTCATTGCCATTTTAGATGTGCGTATTGTCAGGACGTTAGGATCCAATTATTTTCCTAAAAGTTCTAGTGGATCTAAGAGGGATGGAGGATGTGAAATAGCTTGTGACCACTTCTATATGGCTTATCGGATTGTCTTGAAATTTTATACGTAGTTCATTATCATTTAATAATGTTCACCTTGTTCTGATCCCGTGATCTAATATTTTCCTACAATTTACAGTGGATCAAAGTGGAGTGTTTTATAGCTTTTTTCATACACAAGGGTATGTTTACTTTCCTACTGGTACTTCAGCATAAAAAGTTACTTATACAACAATGACAATGGTCACATCGATGTTGAATCGTTTCTTCATCTTTTTGCTTAATGAACAAAGTGCAGTTTATATTGTCTATGTTCCTGCTCATGCTTTTTCCTCCATACCATGCAGTATATTAAGGGGATGGGGTATAATTTCGAGCAATTTACATTTTGCTTATCTCTCAAGAGTAAATAGTGAAGAGTTATTTTTCTAATATTTTATCCATAGCGCATTACTCAGTCCCCTCCGTGGAATTAACCAGTCCCACACTCATACTAATGAAAAATTCTATTAAGCTCTCTATGCGCTTATCTTTGTCAGGTAATTCAGTGCATGGCTATAATAATCATATCTTTTCCTTGCAAAACATCAGAAGTTTTGACAAATTAAACTTATGTGCTTTACATTTGTTTTACTCTGAGGAAAATGGAAACATTTCCCCATCATATCAAAGATTCACCCTTCAAAAATATTGGGAAAAACATGGTACTCTATTCTTAAATCATTGATTTAACTGAATTAATCAGTTCATATACGACTCTTCGAAATGTCAGAGGGCAATTCATGAAGAAATATTTAATCTAAGAATTAGACCCCCTCCCCGGTGAGCCAACTATTAGATTCCACATCTGCTTCGTACTTAGATATTTTACTGAAATATAAGCTGGCGGCAAACTAACAACTCAACTTTATGACAAACGGGATGATATCAATTTCTCCATTGTTAGCTTCCCTTATCTAAGTAGCAATATTCCATCATCACCTGCATATGGTGTTTATATCTCCCAACTGGTTCGATACGCAAGAGCTTGTTCTACATATGATCAAATTTTAAATTGAGGCAGGCTACTGAGTTGATATTACAGGGATGTCTACAATCTCGTCTAAAGTCAGCATTTCGCAAATGTTATGGTCGTTATAATGATCTAGTTTGCCATACAACTTTCCATTAGGTCAAATGCTGTCTGACGTGTTTCTTACCAATTGTTAGACCGTTCTTGGCACACTGATTCTGACTACGGATTACTCCGTCTACCTGATAGGGATGTAGGGCTCACGACGGGTGTGACCGGTCGACAGGGGATGCTTACTCCTCCTAAGCAACTGATTCCACCTCTGGTATATCCAGGGGTCCGTGTTTGCCCATCTCTCTGATTTGTATTTGTTTAAGGAATTACGAGATTGAATACTGTTAGTTATCTTCACCTTTACATTGAAACAACACCCCACCCCATATATTTATTGCAAGAATAAGATTGATCCTCCACCCCAAATGCTTTTTGATATTTATTAGACAAACGTTCTCTGTTGTTACCATGGAAATGGTACTTACTTTGCTCAGCTTTCATCTCTATGTAATAACTTTTGAAATTAGGATTATTGTGGAGTGTTTAAAATAATGTCTGAGACAACGTTACTAGCTTGTCAATTAGTATTTTCATTTTGGCAAAATAGTAGAAAAATCGCGTTAAAAAGTTTAAATGGCTTTTTTTTTAGGTCACTTGACTTTTCTTTGGTATGGACTAATTGGTGAAATGTTCAAAATGTGAAAATACCACAACTTGACTGATCCACAAGTCGTGTTACCGGAGCTATTCAGAAAATCAATGATAACTTCTAAATTATTATACAAAGTATATGTACTTGAAATCATACTCTCTGGGACCATTGAAACGCTTCCTAAAACTTGAATCTGAGTCCCGGCTTTGTAACAGAACAACAATAGAAGATCATATTTGACCCACGTGTTGCTTATGACTCGAAAGTACATCAAGACCCTAGCCCAAAGTCATTTAGACGAGATCAATCTCGTTGGAGAGAAAAAGATTGAAATACAGTGTCTGCACCACAATCGTTGTAATAGAGAAACAATGGATGCTCATAAGGAACTCAGAATGCGACCCAACAGAAAAAAAACATTTAAGTTTAGAGCTATCATAAAGAATTCAGCGTTAGTTAACGATACAGATGTTACGTACTCTGAAACTAGAAACTGTAAATACAGAATATTATGTTACGTACGTCTGAAACCATAAACTATGTAAATACAAATTATTAATGTTAAGTGCGTCTGAAACTATTAATGAATTAAATACAGAATATTGTATTACAAACGTCTCAAACCATTAATTATGTAAATGCAGGATATTATGTTATATACATCTGAAACCATAAACTTCGTAAATACAAAATATTATGTTACGTATGTCTGAAACCATCGACTATGTAAATACAGAATATTATGTTACACATGTCTGAAACCACTAGTCAAGTAAATATAGAATGTTATGTTACGTACGTCTGAAACCATCAACTATGTAAATACAGAATATTGTGTTACACATGTCTGAAACCACTAGTCAAGTAAATATAGAATATTATGTTACGTACGTCTGAAACCATCAACTATGTAAATACAGAATATTCATAAATTTTATCAAACGGCATCTTTAAACCAGTATTGTCCCTTGTTCCTCTTTCCTCTAGGATGTGCATTTTCCTCAACTGGGGATGGAACCTACAGACAGTTTGTGGATGAAATCAGTCAGTGGGTGTCGTACGACTGTCCCGTGGGCCAACATTTTCATAACGAACTCTGTAAATGTTTAGAAAAAGGTATACATTTTTACTGTAATGGATAGTTGGAATAGACATGTATAAAAGCTACCAGTTTTGCGTTATTTTCTCCTTAAAACAAGTCATGCCATTGGTAAATTCCAATACAAAGTGCTGGTATAGACATATGATAAAGTAAGCGTGCTTGGGAGTTTAGTCAGACGTATTGCATACTGCTCGACATCTTTCAATTGCAAGTCTTTTTCAGAGAAAACTGTACTTTACCTTATTCTTACACAGACAACTACAAATTTATATTCATATATTAATTATACTGCACAATTTTACAGATGCCTCTTCAAAAGGTTTGAAGACTACACTGACACCCAAACAAATTAGTGAGTTTTGCCAATTATAATATCAGTCTCGCAAATTATACGTTTAGATAACATTCTTTGTAAGAAGAGGGTGACTAATTAAATGGATAGCCTACATTTTGTGTATATATATATTCTAATTGCCCTCAAGATTTTCAGTTACAAATCACAAATTCATTTGCATGCAAGTAAAACGTCTCTAAACAGTACACACTTTGTTAATTTTATCACAATAAGGGCAGATTATTCTGTATTTCAAAGTAAAATTTTATATTTTATGCATAAGCGATTGCGATTACAAAACGAATAATCATTTTCGTGATATTTGCCTATATTACTGCAATATTATAAGGAATATTTGTAGGTTCTGTAAAGATGAATTACTTACTATTCTATACTCATGATATTTGGGTAGAAAACTACTTAAATATTTGGTGTTTTGTTGAGTAGAAAATTCCTCGTGCTCGATGAAGACCTCTGACATGGGAAAAGATTACTTTCTGTTATATGTGGAAGGGCACGGCGATATCCTCTATCAATGCGACTTTGGTTTCGTTTTCAACCAGACTCAGTGTAGTTGTGTGAAAGAAGGTAATTATCATTAACGTTTACAGTACATGTATATCAAAAATAAAGACGGGGAAAATATTTTTTCATAGATTTCCAATTTACATATATAATTATATCTTTCTAGCTCCGAAGCCAACAACACCCAAAACCACATACATCACTCCAGGTATGATTTAAAACAACAGAAAGTATCTGCATGAAAATAAGCTCCATTTTGTCATTGCTTTTGTTGGGAAGCTTGATTTACGTATTCACCAAAAAATCCATATACAGCAATGTTTTCATTCTACAATTTAGTACTGTTAAATGCATTGTTTATATATTGTTTAACTTATGTCGTACTCACATAAAAGTAAAAGATATTAAAATAATTTCGAATGATAGCTTTAATTTTGTTGCATATAAATATAAGCTTGATCTTGCTTACTATCATACACAATCATATCATGTTAGCCGCACGTTTGGTTAGCAGGTTGCCCGCTTATGCCCTCGCCACTTGGGGAAAAGTATTTCAGGATGCAGATTGGAGTCCTGGGGATGATTGATTTTTCTTGTCCTGAGAAACAAAAATATGTATATGGAAAATGCATGTGTACATTATAAAGGATCCAGGTACTTCAGAAAATAATTATTTCAAGAATATTGATAAAATTATTCTAATTACAGTATCTATATTAAATGAAGTAAAATTATTTCCATTTAATAATCAAAGGACTGTATATGGTGTGGTTTTCATTTTTTGCTTCTTTTTTTTTTGATGCAAGGTGCATTAAAAACTTTTTTGATGTCATTTTACGAAAATGTTGGTAATCATAGTAGTATTTGACTGTACAGATATTAAACATTACCTATATTTTTCAATTAAAAAAAATGGGCAAGTTCACATTCTTTACTTATTCAATGACTGAGAGTGACATAACTCTTCTTTTTTTTTTTTATTTTATCAAATTATAGTTTTCGAGGCTAGCCGGAGGGGAATAGCTCCTATCAATGGTTTGATGAGAGCTTTCCTCACATACAGCCAGTGGAGAAGCGTTTATTATACAGATGCATACATTTCTACTGTCTAATAAAAATATCTCCACAGAGACTCTTAACAGTTAGTGAAAGATGGAATGCTTGTGGAACTCTTCAGTGTTGAAGAAATCAAAGTTTGATAATGATATATATTATAAATATTTCAGAGTTTTCTTTTCATAGTTTTGAGGAACCAAGTTAGGCCCACATCATTTATAGTTCTTTAAAAGACATTGGGTATCAAACAAGGGACACAAAATTCAAAAATAAAAGTTTGGGTATTAATCGCTTTAAATGCCATGCTGAACATCTGTTTTGTACTGGTCTATATGCTTGCATGTGTTTAAAAAAGAATTTATTAATCAATCGATCTGTGTAAAAGTATAAGGATTGCGGTGTAGTGTTGGATTAATACGTCTGTCAAACAATTGCCTGACAATTTTCAAAGTATTTTATGAGGAAAACTTCATACTCATCTATAGCAATATATAATTTCCCCCCGAAAATTACTGGTTAACATGTTTCAAAGTATCTATCAAGCGCTGGGGTGCGCTTATTCATGTGAAACCACAAGCATAAAAGTGTATATGACAATTTCATAACAGTTTTGATGTTTCTGTTTAAGATTTTAGCGTACGGACTCGAATTTCGAAGATGAGAAAATGGAGGCCAAGATTTCCCAAGGAAGAGGAAAACTAAAAGAAATGAAATCCATTGTATTATAGTTTTGTTGACAATAAAATGATTTAAAAAGTACGTCGGTTATTTGTTATTTTGTAGAGAAATGGACAATGCTTCCGATAACCCTGAAGAAGAAAAACTTCAGAAGTATTGAAGGAGAGTGAAAAAGCGATATTGTTTACGACCCTTGGTTGTTATATCTTTTATATTGAAATTGTAATCCAATAGTTAAAGAACAACCAGGGTGTGAAAATCAATATCATTGTCATTAAAAAGTTTCCATTCTCTCACATATGTCTTTAAATCAACTTCTTAAATACGAACTTTTAAAATTCTTGTCATTGTTTCAATCCCTCTTTTATTTCTGTCTTGTTATTATTATTATGCAATAGCCTTTTGTTTTAATCAATTGGAATGTCTGCAGAGAGAATTTCCCTTTTATTTTTAGTCCCCTACCGACTTTGTCAGTCTGTCTGTCTGTGCGTCATTCCGCTTGAGGTTTTCCGGACTTTTCTCCGCATTGGATGAACATATGCTACTGAAATTTTATACATGGCCTTGTCTTGGATAGTTATTGATCAAGTTTGAGTTTCGTTACGTTTGTACTACTTTTGACTGAATATTCCTACCGGTAGGGGACTTGGATTGCCTGCAATATACACAGAATACTTATTAATTTTGCAGTACAAGTGGAAACGATAAAGATGTTTTGTTGAGGATATTTCTTTCCATTAAACATGCAAATTCACTTAAGCTACATGTACATTTTCGCAGTATCATAGATATACATAACTGAAACTGAACAAACTATCGACATGTCCGATCGATCGATCAAGAGTTGATCAGTAAAACAATGACAGAGATCTTTCATCCATATCAAATTTTTACATTGCGGTCTACTTGTGCTGAGACTAAAGTTAATCAAAGAGCATACAAACACTTCAACTTCCTATCGGAATACTTTATCGAAACTTCCTCCTCTTGACTTAAAATATGCACAAATACACTTAAATCGGTATGTAAATTCAAATAGTAAAAGGCTGCAAGAAGCCACCTGTCCCCTCGAGGACTGGTTTAACCTTCTCTCTGTGGATTTCTTAGAGAGTCTTGGACATGCGAGTCTAATCAGCTCCACACTAAACACTTCAGCCATAAATACATTAGGACACACAAAACTATCCTCTCAAGGGTATTGGGCAACCACCTAAATTGTGATTGGCTGGTAAGGTCCTCACATCCATATCCTTTACCAAAAACTAAGCCTTTACCACCAGTATACAGTCTTCAAGGAGACTCAAGCCACCGATTCTGATGAGGGAGATATAGGGGGTTGATCGACCACAGTTGAAAATTCTTCCCTCAAAATGCCTTTTTCCTGATAATACTGTGGGGAACAGTGAACGATCGACTCCATGAAGAACAGATGGACTTATTTACCGCCCAATGAAGGACATATCCATCTAACAGGATCTTCAAGACGACCCACCTCAATATCTAGGGGATCAAATGGTCGCTTCACACCCTCACCTTAAAGGTTATAGTGTCGCAAAGCCATTAGTACGACAGGCAGTACTCAAAATTAACTCTAAAATTATGCACCACCTTTGAGAAAAATCATTTTCGTAACATACGTGTACTAGATAAATTTTATTTATGAACATTTATGAAAACCTGACCAACATGGTGAAAAATACAGACATTACAATACTACACAGTGTTTCTTATTTCAAAAGGCTTAATATATGTATATAGTTACATCCACTATGTTTTTCTCTCAAGGTTACTATCTCATAAACTTTCCACCTTCCAAATAGGCTAATCACCGCGTATGAATACACTTGAAATAATCTTTATGTAGGCTAACCACCACGTACAGAATACAATTAAATATAAAAATGTCATTCAGTTTAGGAAGTGTATGAAATGATGATACACCCCGAGCTTTTATCTCTCTCTCTCTCTCTCTCTCTCTCTCTATATATATATATAATCAATATGTCTGTGTGAAGAGACTCGATGTTATCATCTCAATGTAATGTCAAAATCTGAATGGTATTTCTTGAGTAAATGCCCACTTATTCAGAATATATGCAGTTACTTTTTTCTCTCCATTTATGCTATTGTATATGAACTGAACTATATACAGTGGATAATTTTGACACCTATGTTTGACGTACACCTGGAACAAGCTTGAACCGCATTAATAGATTAATAGACGTCGGTATTAATTGTTAAGAAAGTCAAATCTGGTTCGAAACGTTTGCCTACTCGTGTTCTCTTTTGCCTCCACAGTCAGTTCTGTCTTGCCAAAAATAAGACCAACAGACACGTTGTTTGACGCTTGTTGGATATTGCCAACATTTATAATCATTTCCCCCAAAAGTCTACAACTTTCATCGGTTACAAAGACAGGGTCCCTGTCAGAGGATGAAAACACCCGAACTCGACTAACTGATGACCCTCTTCCCATCGTAAACGGAACGGAGTGCACAGAGCCATGTTCCACTGATTCGTCACATTCTACGTATTTGTGAAAAATATCTTTGCACATGATCCCATTTGCTGTTACAATTCGCTTTTCCGGTGGATGATGACCCTCTATAAACGGTTTGCTAATGGCTATTCCAAACGTACAATGGGACATCCTGGATCTGATGGATAGGGGCTTATGACCAAATATGACGGCCCCTTTCAAGACCGTGAGTCCCGCGTCACCTGGGGTTATCAATTTTATGTGAGGAAATTTTTCTCTCAGTGTTTCCTGTACTATCGGGGATTCAGCAAAGCCACCAACTAGTAAGAATGTCGTTGTGCTCCTGACATTTTGTACCCTTAAAATATTCTGCAAATGTTCGATGAGTTTATCTAGAGGATCTGTAAAGAATCCCTTTACCAATTTCGAATCTATTTTGATTTTATCGGATATGGGACTTATCCTATCACAATACATTTCATGATTTTTGACAGCAGCATTAAATGTTTTACACTTTATCTTTTCATACAATTCTCGCAGGGAAATAGGAATCTTGACCACAATTCGAGCAGGCATATCTCCTTTCACCGTTCTCTTTTTCAATTCGAACTCTCGAAAGATTTCAAAATAATCTGCTGCGTGTTTTGATCGAAATTCTTCCCATACATCTTCTTCCACTATATCGATAAAAAACTGTTCATACGCTGCGTCCACCTTCGTTCCACCCCAGGCGCCACCTGTGGCTCGATGTAGTTCCCTCAGAGTGTCATCCTCGTCTACTTGATGGACAGTAATATCAGCTGTACCTCCTAAATTTATAAATATAATTGGATATATCAAATGTTTAAATGCAAGTATTTGTAGTGCAAAAAAGAAAATGTTTATTTTTAAGAATCACACTACCTCCCAGGTCAATCACCATGTATTTAGAACCTGAGTGAAACACGTCACTTCCGGTTGCATCTGGAATATGGCGACAAAAGACTGAGGCGGCCTCGGGTTCAAGTGCAATAAGGAGCTGATCATTTGTAATGTCGGCCTGAACAGAAAAGATGAAGGGCCATTCAAACAGTAGATGATATTATATTTCAATTTATTGCATTTGAAGTGTGAAAGGACGCACAAATATGTTAAATAAAGTGCGTTATAAGAATTCGTAATAGAGAAATATACGTGAATGAAATATGCATGGTCTGATAGCTTAAACTGCAGTATGTAATTAAATGCAGTTTATTTCGTATTTAACTTCTGAATCATGTGAATGAATACACTTTTATATGTCTTGCAAAATATTAAAGCCGTGTTGTTTTATTCAGGTGTAACGTGTAGCGGTCACCCATCTAAGGCCTAATAACGCTCGCCATTGCTTAATTTTCGTGATCAAGAGAGAAACTCTACCACATCGGTAGAAAGCTAGCTCCCTGGCGAGGCAGAATAAGTTCCCCATATACTGTTCGCTACACAAGTTACAACAAGCCAGTTTGAGTACACAACAGATAGAAAATATTGTTTTAAGAACGGAAATATTTTGCTTTCCAGGGTTTCATTTCATAAATTGTATTAAAGATCAGAATGAAAAGATTAAATTAATGAGGTAGATGACACATCAAATACATTTAGAGTTCGAGCCCCGCTCGTGCCATGGCCGCATCAAATCTAAGACGAAAAATAGGTAGTGATTGCTCCTTCGCCAAAGGCTCGGCATTTAGAAGTGAGAATCACGGGTCTTTCGGATATGACCTTAAAAACGGAGGTCCCGTGTCACGGTAGGCGTTGGCACGTTAAAGAACCCTCACTGCTACGGCCCTGAGCGCTAAGCATAGGTCTAAATTTGTGGTACTTCACCTACAGCTGGTGACGTCTCAATGTGAGTGAAAAATTCTCGATGGGACGTAAAACAAACAAACAAAATCAAATACATTTACATGTAATTATTTAAAGAAATCTCTACCTGTACGTATTAAATATGTTTAGATGTAAAGTGTGAAACAGGTTCCAACAATGTTGAGAACGAACAGTGATCAATCTCATAAATCCTATAAAGAGTACAAAATCGATATCAATGAAACCACGGACACCTGGAAACACCAGGTGCCTAAGAGGAGTAAGCATCCTCTGCTGGCCTGTTACACCTATCATGAGCCCTTTATCCTGATCAGGTAAACGGAGTCTTCCGTAATCAAAATCGACATAAAAAATAGGCAAAAACGGCCCAACATTTGGTATGAAACACAAGATAGAATACGACTAATCCTAGGTTGTATTTGCAAATTTTATAAGATAATTATGCTGAACATAGAATCTGCGAAATGCTGGCTTTAAACGATACTGTTGAAATATATACAATACTTTAATTTGGGCTTGATAAAATTATATTCATCGGTGAATTCTTTATTTTTCTAGAAACTTAAAATGCCATAAAAATTATAACTTGCATCGTCATATTCTGGTCTTTTGATTCTTTTCAGTTCAGTGTGGCGTCGGTGGCCTAGTGGTTAGGCTGTTAGACTATCGACCGAAAGGTTGTGAAAGATATTGTTAGAATGTTAGTGCTCTAGCGCCTTAACGGCAACTTGCATTGATAATTATAAGATTGTTATAAGGTCTGCTGGGGGTAATAATGCATTGTGAAGCGCTTTGAGCAGCATATGCTGGAAAAGTGCTATATAAAAAACAATTATTATTATTATTATTATACCGGTACGCAAGTGTTTTTGAAATTGTAAAATGAGAGAAAAATACTCTGATTTAGATTGATGAATTACTTTTTGTGCTGCTTCTCTCATGAACTGCTTTGCAGGCTCAGACCATATGGCAGGAACAGTTAATACCCAACGAATTTCCCATTCATCCAACTCAAATCCCTGCTGTCTCATGTTATTTAAGGCATGCTGTTTAAGGTATGCAATCCCATGACCAAATACCACTTTAGCAGGTAACTCTTTTCCGCCAGCATCAGCTATCTTAGTGTCTCGGGAAAGATTCTGCAAGAACAATAAAACTGACTCTCTGTCATCGAGAAAGATTTGTTCGCTTCGCCTTTTCGAAATTATGTCCCAAGTAAAGAGAAATGTTGTTGGTTATTTTCCCTATATTTTTCAATGTACAAATTAAACTTTCTCCGAATGGTACATCATTTGTTCCAAACTTTGGAAAAGTATTTCCTAATCGAATGTCTCTAGGTCAAAATTAAAAACCGTCTTTGGCTAAAAATGATTATACTTCCGAAATACATCTCCATAGTTAAAGATAATGGAAAAGAAGAGAATACACAATGTATTAAAGAGGCATGGATTTGAGCTGAAAATTTTTGAATTTTATTTTTCTATTTTTGCTCACCTGAGCTGAATCTCAAGTTAAAATTTATGATCACCCGTTGTCCGCCTGTCTGTAAACTTTTCACATTTTCGACTTTTCCAATTTTAAAGTTCATTTTAAACACAATTAAAAAGTTTCTAATGTTTGTTACATCTCAATTTATAACAAACATGACCTGTTCACATAACAAAATGAGTGCTGTATCTCACTGTAACTCAACTACTGACATTCAAATTTTTGCTAACCATGAGAAATACCTTAATTAAGCATTGTAAACATTAAAACTGGAAAATAAAATTTGGAAATTTTCAGCTCAATTAATGTCCATGTCCCTTTAAATTATACGTACATATGTCTTACCGAATTTCTGTGAAGAAGCATTTTGAATCTTCTGAAGAAATAGTATTCATGATGCTGTTCATCGAAAGCTAGGTCTGCATAGGTGTCCTCTGCTTCGTATCCAAATTTGTAGAATTCCTTATCTGGCTTGAGTAAGAGGGACGTCGGAGTTTTGGACGAGATCAGTCCACCCGAGGAAGGAATCCAGTTATTGAAAGCATATATTTTCGTGGGATCTTTCCTGAATTGATCATAGAGGGAAAATGCATACCCAGAATATGTTGTTCCAAAGTCGATGGCTACAACTGCTAAATGACCCTCTTCTTCATCAGACATTCTCAACAATTTTCAATGTTGTCTGCTTATAAGAAAGTACATATTAAAGAAAATTATTTGTATGAAGAATAAGGGGAATTTTTTAAACATCTGCGCTTAATAATGTCCACCGTGACACCAGACCTCCGTTTTTACGAGGTGACATAGTCATTCTCGTAGTCAGCGTGCAATTCAAGATGTCGGCCGGCCGATTTACTACAATTTTCATTTTATCAATTTTCTTGACTGTAACGACTTTTGTAATTTATCTCCCACCGGATAATGAAAGACAACTTCATTTTACCGAGATCTGATATAGGATTTACCCCATGTTTATTTTGAACATGAGGTAGAACATTTTTCCATTTTTTATTTATTTACTTTTACAATGTAATGTTCATTTCACTATTTGAGTCGAATGCTTTTGAGATATCGTTCAATACACATTACATATCGAACAACTCTCGTATATCTCGAAAAGGATTCTGGGAAGAAACGCTGACCCCAATTTCGGTTTACCTATTACGTAATGACATTGATTGTTCAACCAGACCTCGTGCTGAGCTTGCTATAACTTTTGAATATTTAGATACACAGCATTAAAAAGGCCCCCTAAAGTGTTGAAACTGATGACAGATCAAAAAGGGTCACTTTGAAAAAAATATTAGGTTTATAGAAAGAGATTTTAAAAGAAACTGAATTATACTTTATTTTGTTTGATATTTGAACGTCCTGTGGATAAAAAAAAAAGAAAGAAAAAAGACAACAATTTATGTTATTGTAGCGAGGTTAGAGCAAATGTTGTTGAGTAAAAAAAAACCATGTCCAGTTTGTGGTGTGTATATTTGAGAGAGTATTGATGCAATGTTGTGTTTCTAATAATCAAAAATTGTTAACGCAGTCCCAGGATAAATTTTTACAAGAATTGATATTTAAGAGGTGTGTACAGGTAATTATTATTAGGGGAAAAGTGGATTAAAGATATGAGTTAACTCAAGAGATGAAACGTCACATTATTTACAAGAGGTAAAAAATTCATGAGATGAAACATTAATATGATTTGCAAGAGTTGAGCAATTAAAGTATGAAAAATTAATGAAACTGATTTGTAGGATTTAATTAATTCAGGAGCTGACATGCTTTTTGATTTGCAGGAGATGAACAAATGTAAGTTGACATGATGTGCATTAAGCGAATGACAATTCATGAGATGACTGTTAAATAGTTAAAGAGTAATTCAAGACATGAAAGAGATGATACATGCAATTATTAAACATTTTGAATACTACTTGTTTTGAAAGCAGGTAGTATTTTTTTTTTTATTGCAATTGGTCAGCGTCCGCCGTCATGTGTCGTCTGTTAATTAAACATTTTGAACTTCTTTGTGACTACCATTCAAATTATTTTCAAATTTGGTATGAGCTATCTTTTGAATATGGACATAAATTGTAAATTTCAGGACTCCTGCACCCCTGAGGCCTTACTAGAGAAACAAAAATTTACCATTTTTCAAATTCTTCTCTACAACCGCAATAAGGAGGTCTAAATCAGTACCCTTATTTTGAAATATATTTCTAATGCCGAATATTCGGCGAAGTCACTTTAATATTCAGGCTGGGAAAACTACCCCTATAGCGAGATCTCGTTAAAACGCGATTATCCCTCTTTAGTGAGAGTAAATATATCCCGTACAACCGAGATAAACACCCGAGGGGTAAATCTCTTTGTGTTACAGGTGAAAAGAATAAAAGGTGCTAAAATGTCTAATATTACTATATCTATAAAACATGACATACATTGGATTACAGCATCCTGCCCTCTTTCGCAGTAACGTTGATATGATTTTTTTTTTTACTATGTTGTCGTTTTCATAGAAACAATTCGCTCCATGTTGAGCATTTATTCAGCATTTCATGTAATTTGCCATTATTTCCCATCTAATTACCAAAAAACACCCGTTTATGGTAATGTTTATTTCTCGCTATTTAGGGATGATTGCGTTTTAGCGAGATCTCGCTATAGGAGTAGTATTCCAAACTTGTTATTTTTACAGTTTACCATTTAAATCGAAAGTTGATTTTTGTGGGAAATATACACAAAATATAGAAGGAATTATGAAAAGAACAATTTGGACTAAAACGAAATAAAACAGAAGAATAGATAAAAATCAAAGCATTTCTCTAACCTGTTATAAGCATTCAGTGAGAGGATTTTCATTCTTTGATAAAACCGAAAGTAGGATTGTATACAATTAATTCATCTGTGTTTAAATAAAAACTCAATATTATACCAAAAATATTACGAAATTGTAAAACAATTTTGGATTAAAACGAAATAAAGAAGTGGAATAGAGAATTATCCCACCTGTGATAAAAGTCCAGTGAGGGGATTTTCATTTCCATATTGATTTGATAAAACCGAAAGAAGGATTATCGCGCGTATTAATTCATCCGTGTGTAAAGGCGACAAAATTTATTTACACGATTGACTGTTTCTTTGAAAAAAAAAAAATGCTACCAGAATTGAAGGAATCTCATTTCAATTTCCAAATAATAATAATAATAATAATACAGACCTTGAAGCGTGCTACTACACCTTGAAATCGTTTCGTTTCGTTCCGTGCAAATCGTTCAGCGTTCCGTGCAAACTGTTCGGCGTTTCGTGTAGACCATTCACCGTTCCGTGCAAAATCGTTTAGTTCCGTGCAAAAATCGTTTCGTTCTGTGCAAATGGTTTCATGCAAGAATCGTTCCGTGCAAGAAACACTTCGTGCGGTAGAACCGTCCAAGCCACGCCCCTACAAACTTACAGAGTGTGCAAGTCCGAGAAATGCTAACATATATTTTTGCTTTGTTTTGTGTTTTTCTTTATCAAACAATCCAGAGAGAAGCGTACAATGGCTAAACCCAGAATTTTGACAGATGACGTGAGAAAAGCGTTTAAATAGAACGACATACAACTCATACGCAAACTTGAATTTACGTGGGGATATTATTATGACCCTCTAGCTACGATACACACACAGGTCTTTAAAAGCAAGTGCTATTTTTATCAAAACACGTGTCGTGCTTAAAAAAAAAATCGGTTAATATGGACAAGAAATGTTTTCTTTATAATAATGATTTATACTTCATGAATGATAAGAAGCAGGAAATAATCTCATACTCGAGAACCGAGTGTGGACCCCTTTAAGGGTATTTAAGTAAGGTTTTACACAACACCTGTGTTGTCATACTGAATCACGTGATGTAAAATGTCCGAGTCGGCTTATTCAAGTTGTGTTAGACCAATACTTGAATATGCAGGAACTGTTTGGGACCCTAACAGCAAATACTTAGAGGAAGAACTAGAAAAGGTGCAAAAACGAGCGCCACGCTTTGTTTTGAACAATTACAACTATGCCGAAGGGTCAATGACTAAGATCATGGAAGAACTAAAATGGAAATCATTAAAAGATCGAAGAAAAGAAAATCGTCTTATATTATTCTATAAAGGGTTAAGTGGATTGGCCAATATTCCAACCAATGATATCAAACGTAACACCAGAACAAACCGTAACAGACACGATCAGCAATTTTACATACCATATGCTCGTACCGATGTTCTAAAAACCAGCTTTATCCCGAACACAATCCGTGATTGGAACAGTCTAAATCCAACACTAAAAACAACATCCACCTCTAAAGACGCAACCAGCAAATTTTCAGAACTTATCCGAACACAACGTTTTGAGTAAAGAACACCTGACTCACGGGCGGTGCAAAAATGTCCTTGGATGTAGCACCTGATTTAATGATGATGATGATGATGATGAGTCAGAATGAAGAAACCATTGAATTCCGGATGATCTTTAAAGCGCAGTTGAGAGCAAATAAATGCATTACTAATGTTCAAAATTGTCAGTATTGTTATGATTTTCATTATTTTTTCGATACGTGTTTTTAAAAAACACTCGATTAAAATATGAAAAATGAGTGTAATGCCTCTTTAAAATAGATAACATGAAACAGACTTTTCAGCTTTTCTTTAAAATAGATGTTAATTATCAAAAATTAGATCCGATAGTATTGAATTACTGTTTAGAGATTCACTTGTAAAGTATGTTACAGTAATTAACATAGACTGTAAATATATTTCCTGGTTTAAAATGAACAAACCTTTGTTTTATGTTGATGAAGATATTCATTTTGGTGATGTATATATTCCTCCTGAAGGACCATGCTGTCTTCGAAGGGGAGATAATTAAGAAAAGACAAAAATAGGATGGGGTCATTTAAAAATATTCCCAAGATCCACTAGGCTAGAAAAGTTGAAATTTATATGAGTGTTTCCTGACATTTAAGATTTAAGTTTGTTCAAATTATTGCCCCAGAGGATAGGATGAGGCCACAATAGGGGATCAAAGTTTTACATAGGAATACATAATAGGTAAAAATCTTTAAAAAACTTACAGCAGGCTTTGAATATTAATTAATCTGCAAGCATCCCCAGGTAGTGGAGTTTGAAGTTTATTCTAATCATGGCTTCCAGGTATAGGATGGGGCCTTAATAGGGGATCAAAGTTTTAAAAGGGAATATTTAGGATAAATCTTTAAAATAGTCATCGCAAAGCAACTGGGTCATGAATACTAAAACTAGGATGCAAGCATTCCCATGTAGTGCATATTCAAATTTGTTCAGATTGTGGTCCCTGGGGTTAGGGTGGAGCCATGATAGGAGATCAGAGTTTTACATGGGAATATGTAAGAAAAATCTTCTCAATAACAGCAGGGCCATGAATACTCATATTAATACGCAAGCATTCCTAGGCAGTGCAGATTGAAGTTTGTTTGAATCATGACCACCCTCTGGGGGTAAGATGGGGCCACAATAGGGAATCAGATGTTTATTTGGGAATGTGTAGGATTATACTTCTCAAAAATCATCTCAAGAACAACAGAGCCATGACTACTCATATTAATATGCAAGCATTCCTAAGGTAGTGTAGATTCAAATTTATTCAAATTATGGTCCCCAGGGGTAGGGTGAGGCCACATTAGGGGATTAAAGTTTTACAAGGAATATATACATACATAGAAAAAATCTTCTTCTCAATAACAATTAACAGGGCCATGTTTACATGAATACTTATATTAATATGCAAGCATCCCTAGGTAGTACAGATTGAAATATTATTATAATAATAATGTAAAATAATGGATGGTGGTGGGGTGAGTATAATAGGCCACAAATAATAGAGGTTCAAAGTTTTAAACATTGGAATATATAGGGAGTCATCTTTCAAAATATTCTCAAGAACAGCAGGGCCATGTTATTTTGTCATATTTAGAATATGCAAGGATATTCCATCAGTGCAAATTCAAGTTTGTACAATCCAAGGACCACAGAGATAGAGCCATAATAGGAGATTGAAGTTCATGGAAATATGCAGGAAATAAATGAAAATAAATTCATTTTAATATTAGCAGGACCACACTATATTATATCAAAATGCAGATGTTCCAGCACTCTGTAGATACAAGTTTTTTTTTATGCATATGACTAAAGACTGGGGGAGGGGGTATATTGTTTTTGTCCTGTCTGTCTGATACTTGATCCTTGCTCATAACTTTTGAATTTGAATGGTGAGTGATAGAAATCTCATATTTTATCTGTGTATTCCTTGTGACAAGACCTTTCTTTTGGTACCAAAGCTTTTGACCTTTGAGTTTGACCTACATTTAAGAAGGCCTATATTAAATGGGAATTGATAGAGTTTTTCTACTTTAAATCATTGATATTGATAAGTCACATGGGGTGAAACTACTTTACATGACAGATATTTGTATCTGTCACCATGTTGTTTGCATTATTACACTTTGTGAAAATCTACATCTTATCATGCTTCCATGCTTGTCAGTTAAGTGACAAATTTAATTTCACAATGAGTTACTAATATTTCGACAATTTTGTATTGTGCAGTTGATAAGCAACTGTTGTCATGCGTCCACTGTCATTTGTTAACAATTGAACATAATCATTTTTAACTTGGGATGTCCCAACTATATATTTTCTTTATGTATTTTATTTCCAATATCTCAAACACTCAGATATCTCAAAGTTTTTTGGCCCCATCAAGTTTAAGATAATGAAGTTTGATTGTAATTGATTAGTCCGTATGACTCTTTACATAATTCAGAAGATTGGAACTTTATACTGAAAAACAAATTTAGATAGCAAACAATATACCTATAATCATTATGATTTAATTTCCAGAAATTCACTTTGAGGAAATAGCTGGTATGCATGCAGTGCACATTCTCAAATGGATTCATCGGTTCACGTTAAGGATCTACCATCAAAGCCTGTATCTGTTATCTGGGAAACTCTAAAGAGGATGTCACATACTAAAGTTATGAATATAATTTTGAAGAACTTGTTTAACATTTAAATTGTGTGTGTGTGTGTGTGTGTATATATATATATATATATATAATCATAATAATAATAATAATTTTATATATATATATATATATATATATATATATATATATATATATAATGTGTATATGGACTCTACATTACCAGAAAATTACAGCCCTATTGCTCTGTTGTCACGGTAAACATTTTACATGCATTTTTAATTGGCGACTGGAGGCATACGCAGTGGAAGTTAATTTGAATAATGAAAATTAAGCTGGGTCTGGGTTGAGGAAAAACTATTCAACATTAGACCATATTCCTTCTTTACAGTTTTTGTCACACACTCTTATGAGTGAAAAGAAAGAAATTACTTTCTGCATTTGACACTTAGTGAAGTGGTCTGTGGAATAAGTTAAATGCAAATGGTATAAAGGGAAAATGTTTCACTTATATCAGAATATGCATATGGGAATTACATCAATGATTAAGATAAATGGCATGCCAACTGATTTTTTCACATTTAATGTTGGAGTGATAAGGGGAGTCCAGTCTAAATTAATAAAAACTCCAAATATATAATTATGCCTTTTTTAAAAAGTCGTTTATCTTCTGTGTAAATTGTCTTAGATCTTATTTCTTCCGCTCAAGGACATTTTCAGACGATGCAAAGAGGCTGAAAAATCACTTTCTTACACAGAAACGTGAAATGGAAAGTAACTTAAATATGCGATTATTGATAGTTGTGTGATAAATAGAATCCTACACTCGTCTTATGGCATATGAAATTTATAAAATTCGTTACCAGATTTATCGTACTGTACAATGCTACATGTATCTATAAAGTAAATGCATATACACATCTATATCTATGTCGCCATTCGAAGAAGAGGGACATATTGCTTTGTACCTGTCGGTTGGTCAAAACACCATATGTTGTCTGCTCAATATCTTGAGAACCATTCATCTTCATGATCTTTTGTATGTGGGTTGGATATTAGTAGAAGAGGACTCCTATTGATTTACAGGTCAAAGATTAACAGGTGTAATGCAGTACTCTGCACATTTGGTGTCTGCTCAGTGTTTTGAGAACCCTTTGTTTGATAGTTATGATATTTCATACAAGGGTTGGTCATTGGTAGTAGATGACCCCCATTGATTTTCAGGTCAAAAGGTCAAAGGTCAGCAAGTGCAGTGTAGTACTTGGTACAGTTGGTGTCCTCCCAAATATTTCTGAACATTTCGCTTAATTGTTATATTTCATTTGTGGTTGGTTATGAGTAGTAGATAACCCCAATGATTTTCAGGTCAAAGGTCAGATGGTGCAATGCAGTACAATGGTATCTGCCCAATATCTTTGAGAAACCTTTACTTGATAGTAATGATATTTCATGCATGGGTTTGTCATTGGTATTAGAGACCTCTGGTGATTTTCAGTTCAGAAGATCACTGAATGCAGTGATGTACTCCATGCATTTTGATGTCAGTTGGAAGAGTTCACTAATGCAATTGATGTCTGCTATGCCCTCAAAGAAATGTGGAATTCCACACCTTTAACCATTCACAAACATTTGATAAAATGTAATAAAGAAGCAAAAGATTGACTGACAGCTTACTCAAATGTTCATTTTTTTGGGGTCTTCTTTGTTGTTGTTGTTGTTGTTTTTGTTTTGTTTTTGTTGTTTTTTTTTTTTTGTTTTACAATGAGGTATATGGGAAGAGTATGTTAAAAAATGTTGAAAGAATTTATATTTTCATACAAATCTCGTGATGAAAAGTTATATACACTTTCTGTGTGTAAAAATATAAAATAAAATTAATCGTTTACCGCCCAAATTTTTGAAGAATGATATTTTTCCTAATTTCACCAAGGGCAGATAAATCTTCAATCTGACGTGCAAAAGGGCCAGTTTCTAATCCTGTACCAGTCATGTGAAATTTATTATTCAACAATAAACATTTACGTTCATTTATATCATTCAAAATTTTCATTATCATTTCTTAGTACATTGAATACCTTACTGAATGCCCCTGCACTTTCTTGCTTTGAATGTGGTAGTATAAACATTTTCACCAGTACAAAAGGCTTAAGGTGTGTGGGGGCGGGGGGAGGGGGGAGGGGGTTGATACATGTATATGCTTTACAAACATTTCTTGTTATGATATTTATGTAATTAATTCTATTTCATTCTATAGAAATTAATAATAGTTGACATAGCATTACAGTATAGCTTGTTTATGGAAATGATTTGTAGTTGTCACGAGAAGGGGGGGGGGGGGGGGGGGGGGGGGGGGGTAGGCAGTTCATCCTACTGGACTGCAGTTCTTGCTTTTTTTATCACTTATTTCAGTGTGTTAAGCTTCTTCATGTTGATTTTGAAATACGAATTGCATATCTCGTTCATTTTGACTAAAATTGCTGTAGATTTGTATTATTTGTCATTATAATGAATTTTGGCAAAATACCCAAACCTACAGTTTTCGTACTATGATAGATCAATTGCATTACGTTTCACCATTAATCTTTTTATATGTATTAAGTATCTTTGATATTAACATCCTTTGATGACAGGTGATTATGCTGTATGTATTTTCCAAATTAGTTAAATTCATCAATGAAATGCAGCAAATATTCACCTTTTGGCAAAGGGTCAGCTACACATTCTTTACTGTGTATGGCTATAAGTATCATAAATAAGAAAGCAATCTTATGAGAAATAAAGATTTATGAAGAAAATTTCTTTTTAATTTGAAATTGCTATATATTACATGGACAAAACATGGATAAAATGGGCTGAATTTTGCAGTTTAATTAGGCTGCTGTTGGTTTCCATGGCAACGGATAGTAGAAATTTGGCGACGGGGTTAAAATTGTGTAAGATAGTGCAAGTAAAGTTAATACTGTGAAAATCAAAGAAATCTGTGACATTGAGTGGACAGACCCCATTTAATTTTTTTGATTCTTACATAGAATTGATCTTCTGCGTAAATTGCCTTACTAACTAATTTTGGTGTCTAAAACATCTTAACTAAAGTATGATTTCACAATTAACACTTATGCTACAGGGATGTACAAAATGCATATTGTCAGTGTGGTCCGATCTTATAACAAGAAGTAATAATATAATAATAGTTAAAATCCCGCCACCAACCTTTTTACTGTAGCATATGAAGGGGCATCTTTCCCCGAGTGTTGCTACCATATCAGTATGGATATCCTTAGGTGCTAAACCTCTCTTCTGCAAATATTGGATCACTGCTCTTTCACCGATTTTGTCCAATTTGTGAAAGTCACTTGCCTTGTCTACTTTAGAATGCGACCTCATCGATATAAACTGACCAAATGACACCAGTCCTCGGGTACACGGCCTTAAATAGTCAGGGAATAGTAGGGCTGAAAAAGGACATTGATGCTAATCTCCTTCAATACAACATATAAATCAGCCCTCGTATAATGTGGTTTGAGCGAATAAATGAACTTGAACATCCTCTAAAATGATAAACGACCATCGGCAACAGTGCTCGCCTTAGTCATCTTATTCACAGGATAACAACATTCCAACAATACAATGAAACTATAGATTATGATGGTATATGAAGATTATTTATTGAAATGGAAATTAAATTCAATAAAATGAATAATAACAGATATGTAGAACAAATCTCAACAAACGAGACGGACCTTGGTAGTGATCGGTACAACTCCGAATAAATTAATTAGAGATTATACGACACAGTAAAGTATTCCGACAATATTTACCGCGAAAATCCCGCGCCCCAATTAAAACAGAGTTCACTCTGTATAAGAGTGATTTAAATAGCAAAGGTATATATTTCTGTACTGTTTCAAATTTTTGTTTTGCTGGATGTAAACACAAATAAAAAAAAAAACAACAAAAAAACAACAACAACAAACATTATGACAACTTGTTTACACCCACTCAGTAAATTCAATAGGATAGTATGAACACACTTATTGAAGTGTTAGCGCCTCATGAAAAGCATACCGGAATTAAGCATTGTAGTTCATACCATCATGTTTTTTCAAACTGAAATTCACATCTTGTATTTAAATGCTCCTTTCATTTTCTGTCGGATATCCCAGCCGTTAAAATAGACGTACTATATTTCTCAAGATTCATACGCGTATTGTTAACAACTGCAACGCGTTTACGAGCAAAAGGCTATCATTATAATTTGTAAAAATATCAAAGGGAAAACATTGGAGATGTAAATATTCCTATATAAAACCGTAAACTGCAGTTGGGAAACCTAATTTCCAATGGCCAAACTTTGAATTATAAAGGTACAGTACGTAAGGATGCTTTAACAAACTGTATACTTGTGGTTCTTCTTTAGATGAGTTCCACGTAAAGCCCAGTTGTATCCCATCCCTAACCAAGGGGGTCATCATTTAAATATATATTTGAATCAGCACTATATAATATTTAATTAATTATACAATTACTTCTTCATTATACTGCAAAAACGGCGTAAAACCCCAACCAATCAATCAATTAATCTTCATCAGATGATTTTCTAAGTTTTTTCCCCTTCTAAATATCCCAACTGAATGTAAACCTTCAAACCACGATTGTGACCCAGGGGTAATGTTTTAAACAAAAGGATACAATTTGCTTGTATATCCATTTGACAAAGTGTGGACTTTGTTGGATTTTTCAAAATATGTTTCAGGTATCATCCTATATATAGTCTTATGTAAAACTTTAGACCCCAATTGTGAGCCCACCTTGACCCTGAAAGATATGTTTTGAACAGAATTAAATTTGAGCATTCTTGAGAAAGTATTTTTTTTTAAAAATATCTTTCCTTTTAAGGAGCGTGACCTTTACCCAAGTATGCTTTGTGGCAAGTCTTGAGAAGAATTCATAAATTTTGGACAAACGAATAAACCATTTTCGCTTTTCAGCCAAAAAAAAAACAACAAAAAAAACAAAAAAAAAAACTACAATTAATAATAAGACTCCTATATTAGACCTCCCCCCTAAAAAAGAAAGAAAGAAAAAGAAAATAATTCCAGGCATAAATCAAACGCAAGCAGGGTCTACGCAGTGTACTTGATTTATTATCATACTTGGGGAATGAAATGTTTATAATTCCGTTGATTTGTAAACATTGCTACCACTATAAAATGTCCGTGATGCTTCTTGATTACCATGTGTTTTGTACTGTGTTTTAGGGGGAGTGTCTTTGTAAGTTTTAGTGGGATATGTACCCGGATAACACTCTCCCTGTACTGTTTCACGGAATTGGTTTTCGGGTCTACAATGTGAATTTTCATGAGGATCGAGTATTGGTTTGCTTGAAGAATATGCTTTATTTCGATAGAATGTAGATGGAATGGCATACTTTTGTATGTTCTGTTGTTGATATCCTTCTCTGAGTGGTGGATTTGGTGAAGCATAAGACACATAATGACCCATAGTTAGTTGGGAATTTGAGTAATAATTGTCAACAGAGTCACGTAGATAGTCTCTTTGGCCAATATTTCCATATCTAGTATCGCGTCTTTCCCAGTATTCCCTCTGCGTTTCGACCGGAAGTGAATCTATGTACGGATCACCTGTTCTCCCATCATATACTGTCTTCTGTGTATCTATTTTTCTCCGGTACTCGGAAGTCGGCGCCCTCTGACGGCTGGTCTGTTCTTCTCTTTCCTGTGTATCTATTTTTCTCCGGTATTCGGAAGTCGGCACCCTTTGACCGCTAGTTTGTTCTGCTCTTTCCTGTGTATCAATTTTTCTTTGGTACTCGGAAGTCGGCGCCTTCTGACGGCTGGTCTGTTCTTCTCTTTCCTGTGTATCTATTTTTCTTTGGTACTCGGAAGTCGGCGCCCTCTGACAGCTGGTCTTTTCTTCTCTTTCTTGTGTATCTATTTTTCTTTGGTACTCGGAAGTCGGCGCCCTCTGACGGCTGGTTTGTTCTCTTTTGTGCAAATGAATTCCTGGGGGTGCTTGATTTGTACCTTGCACTACTGCTTTAGACAGCAAGGCGCCATATTCATGAAGGTAAAAAGCTGGCCATACCGTGAAGTCAACAATCTGACCAGTTTTAGTAAAAGACTTCATCTCATCACTATTGAAGTTTAATCCATTTTGGAAAGCAACTGTATGCATAGGTGGATCTTGTATACACATCAGCCAGCAGTACTGCATACATTTATCAATGTAGGGTCTGCATTTGCTGGCGTCTTTCTGTCCAATTGTCTTTCCAATTTCTTGCCAAATTATCTGAAAATTGAAACGTCCCCTATCAAGAATACTGTTTTCATCTTTCTTTTCTCTAAAATAAAAGGAAATCAGTTGCTTGTTTTTCAATGTGCTTACAGAATGTAGATTAGAATCGCTCAAAACCCACGCTGAAGAACTTTTTTGTATATCTTTGGCATATTTTTCTGCTGATGTGGGATCAGGTGTCGACTATGAAAAAAAAAAATTAAAATACCTATTTAAATATTCTTTAAATTTCCAGTCTGATAATTGAAAAGTAGCAAAACACTTCGTAGATTACTTATATTTAATTTTGCGAATTCTTTGTTCAGCGTCAATTCAAGAGGATATAAAATCACGAATGGTACACCAACGAAATTGAATCTGTATGAAATAAAAGTGAGACGTTAATTTCGCCAGCGAGACTCGTTGCGAATTCATTTTATTACTCGCTTATGATACGGAATTTAGAGTATTATTGTATAAAAGTTCTGTACCTCTTCATTCAGAACAAGGGCACTTGTCAAGGCTGTCAGCTGGAACCTAGAATACCTTTGACAAAGACTGAAACATTTCTGTAGCGAAAAAAAGATTAAATTTTTGTTCACGAAATTGACGCTCAATGCATATAAACAAGAACATACTTGTATTGTCCAAAACTTGGAAACTTCCAGGAAGATGCCATTTCTTCTTTATATTAGAGATTTGCTCATATATATAAATATATATATATATATATATATATATATATATATATATATATATATATATAAATTTTTTTCTTTATTTTGTTTGCTGTAAATCTCTTAATGTACCAATAAAATGAATTTCAAATACCAAAATAATGGAAAGTAGGGTTTCTACTGCCATGGTCTCGTCACGGTCCTTCTCTAGGATTTCCATGGCGTCTGTCCACTCGTTATCGTACAGTTCACTGAGTTTCTCAGCGAGTTTCAAAGGTCGATTGGGGTCACTGAGATCGGAAACTGCTGGGTTGTTGTCCCGTAGTCTGGCTGCCGCTATTTGACTCAGTCTTTCAGAGGAATGTAAATATTAATTTACTTGGATTTACAAAGGTACTCTTTCAGAACAATGATTTTTAAAATCCAAAAATGATGATCACCTCTAGTATCTTGGCAGATAGTTACGTATTTTGGCAAATTTTAAGTAATGAATGAAAATAGAATTGCGTTGACATTTTGAATAGGACATTGGTAATGTCTGTTTCTTCGCCAATTGAACGGCATTAGAAATGAAAGTCACAGATCTTTCAGGTATGACCTGAAAACGGAGGTCTCGTGTTATGTTAGCACATGGAACTCTCACTGCTCTGGTAGTAAGTGCAGCGGATGTCAAAAGCTGTGACAGTTCACCTAACTAAAGCTGGTGACATCTCTATATAAGTGAAAAATTCTTGAATTGGACGTGAAATAACATACAAAGAAACAAATACCTTGTTAATAGGTTGTCTTTCTCTTCAGTCAAACTGCAAAATAGGTTTTACTCTTATTGTCATTATCGTAATTTGCGAAGAATATATTCTATTTTTTAACATACTTTTTAAAAATTCAGAGTTGATTGTCCCAGATAACATTCGATAATACCTCTTCAGTTGGGTGTCCTTTTCCTTCAAGCTTAAAAAGACCACACATAAAACCATTAAAACATAGCATCTTAACCATAATTATTACTGGTAAGATATTGACGATATCACAAATATACAAGATATCAGAATGATCTAGAGTAAAATATATAAGATATCACAAATATACAAGATATCACAAATATACAAGATATCACAATGAAATAGAGTAAGATATCACAATATCTAAATAAAATACCTCCGACGAAGGATCTCCTCGTGTTGCTGAATGCTGAGTAACTCCTGTCGATGTAGATTTTTAAGTGCATTAATTTCGTCCTCGTACTTTCTCTTTCTGAAGAGAGGTGTCACATAAACGGTAAGTAAATAAAAGTAATACCAAAAATTAAATTCAAACAAAAATGAATGCACGTATCAACCCTTAGCTATGATGTATTTTATGTACAATTCAAACGCGTCGTTCCATCTTTTGAGATCTCTGTTCGTATTGTGGTGGAAATTTTCCTCTGCTGCAAGAGCATGTTCCCGAGCAGTTCGTTCCTCGACTGTTGATATACCAAGCAACTAAAATACATAAACAACATTTAAAAACTTGTAACCGAATTCCCAAATATATATATAAAAAAAAAGACAAATTGAAGCAATTAAGCAAATAGTATAGATTAATAAAAATAAGGTTAGGCATAAGTGAGTTATTATTATTATTTTTTTTTATCAAACTGTCCGTTGTTTGACATCATAAACTTTTCAATTTGGACTTCTCGATAGTCACTTGCCAATTTCAACTAAACTTGGCACAAAGTCTTTATAAGTAAAATGGATTCATGTATGATTAGTCAAATCAATATGCAGTCATAGTGTAGATTGGTAGTGTAAATTCAAATTTCTTCAAAATATGACCCTAGGGGAGTAGGGTGGCCACAATCGGGAATCAAAAATATACTTAGAATATATAGGGATATAGTTGAAAATCTTCTCAAGTCAGCAGGACCGTAATGTAGTCACATTAATATTCAAGCATTCTTAGGTAAAGCAGATTCACGTTTATTCAATTCATGAACAGGGGGGGGGGGGGGGTGGGTAGGATGGAGCCTCGGTGGGGGAACAAGCTGTAAAAACATAACCCACCAAAACTGAGCTCCATGAATGATTCCATAGTACATGAATATACATGTAAGGAAAAAATTCCAGAACAGCAAGGCTGTGTTAGTAATGTTAGTGTTGAAGCATCCCTATGTTATGTGGATTCAAATTCCGTTAAGTCATGAACCCGTGGATCATGGGTGGGGTAATGATATGATGTCCATTTTTTGTGTGGTAATAAAGAGGCTAAAATCTGTTTAAAATCTGAAGAATAACAGCAGGACCAAGGTTAGTCAGATAAGCGTTGTGTCCCCCCCCCCCTTTTTTTTCTAATTTCTAAAGATTTGTTTAAAAACTCAAGACCAAGGGCACAATCTATCAATTAATATTAAGCAGATATATGTATTCATGCAACATAGGTTCAGATCTAGTTTCCGGGCCCTGTAGAGAGTCAGAATTTGCATAGGAATATTTACGAATTCAAAAGTCTTCAAGAATCACAAGGATAAGGTTAGTTTGATTATGCTCATCTCCCGAAGACATTTTTATATTCGCCACGCCTATAATTGTGTAAAATGAGGTTAACATTGCCCGGCTAAGTAACACGCACTACTCAAAATATCAAACGGTGATGTTTTCATTGTTATTTTAACAATTTTATTTTCATTGGTCAGACGTCAAACTATTCCAATCCATTCAAAACACAAGTTAGACCTTTCAAAATTATCTTTCTTTGTCCATTCCATTTCTGTATTTAAAATCTGTATGTATGTATGTATGTATGTATGTATGTATGTATGTCGATAGGTAGGTAGGTAGGTAGGGGCAGGTCTTTAGTAATCTCGGAGAACTCTTTCTTTTACTTCAAGGCTCTAAATTGTTGGAAAAAAAATCGTGATAAAAAAGGTGAAAAAATCTTTATAAATCAGGGTAGAATTTTGTCAGTTGGTCGAGAGAGGGAAAACGTTTTGCTATTCAGTACACATACACTCTTGAGCTCTGGTATCCATTTCTGTATAAGGTCTTCACAGTGATACTTGTATTCCATTCCGCCTCCTTTTCGTTCCTTTTTATACGTCTTTTTAGCAGTGATTGCAAGACTTTTTATTTGCCTTAAAGCTGCATGGACTTTAATTTCTCTGTCCTGAGGTGACAAACTGAAAAAAGTAGTACATCAAAGCCTACTTTCGTTTTGTAACTTTTCGTCTTTAATCAGTTTTGTGCTGCTAGGAATAATACTGACCCTGATTCACGTGCGGCACTGTCATAAACAATCCCTGGAGGTCCCTTCTTGGATCTTGTTGGTAGTGAAGCAGATCTATTAAATGTACCCTGCTTTTTCGACATCTTGATTTCACTTCCTGTGCCCAGGTACGCATAGATTGCGTGTCGTTACATTCGATCAGATGAATTAGATTTGTGTACATAAAGGTGTAGCGAGGAGCGGATCATATGATATTTAATATTCTAACCATACTTCTACATTGTTAAAATCTACCCTATCAGTTTCCGTGATTCAAAAGGATTTATGACTGTAATGACTTGAATTCTTATTCTATTGTTAGATGCCTCGCGAGATAGTTACATAGATACGGTGGAAAACGAAACGAAATAAAAGCGTTCACAGTTACGTAATGTAAGCATAGTTTAAAGTTCTTTCTATAAATGAAATATTTATGATTGTGTTAGAAAGTGCGTATTGGAGTATCAACATTTTGTTGCCATATTTATATCACCGGATTAAGGCATGAAAATCAACTTTATTATCTATACTCGATTTTGTTAAATATGAACTTTAAGGTACATGAATGACTCTGAGGTGAAAGCTACAAATATTTTATATTCATTGAGACTAACATTATCAGTACAGCTAGTATGAAATTGGCATGTTTCAAAATTTAAGAGAAAAATGTTATAAATTAAAACATATTTTTATTTCCACCTAGAATGTTAAATTTCTGTTAGAACTACAGGATTATGGTTCACATGTTGCCGTCTTCTTTTAGGTCGCGGGTTTACAGACTTTTTTTCACTCGAAAACCCCATCTAAAAATTTGACAGATGCATCTTGACAATGTATATACCACTGTGTGAAAATTATTTTTCATTGAACAGCACAGTGTTCTAATAATTACGTCTTAAACATACTACCATTCTTTTAACAGTAGTGAGACTGTTTTCCGTTGAATTATATAGAAAATAATTATATTCATAACTTTTTCGTTATCTATATCCATGCTGCATATGATGTAAAGACTTTCTTGTTGCTACATGTAATGGAAAAAAAAAACAACTTTAAACCAAGTGGTGTGAGATTGTGTCATTTATTGACCAAATAAATGACAAAGAAAGAAACAGGGGCACAAACAATATTTTCATACACCAATTAAAGGCTGGGATAAGGTCATATGATGAAGAATTAAAATTTTAAAACATTATGTTACAAATTAGTGCTTATCCCAGTCGTTGTTATAATATGGTTAAAAGTTTGTGCAACAAGGAGGTCGCGTAAGAAAAAAAGAGACCCATGGTTCCATATCGCTCATTTGAGTCACCCTGGTCCTGCCATTGTTCAGTTGTTTTGATTTTTAAAAGATTCAAAACTGAAAATAAATTCACATAATACAGAAATGCCTCAACGCCAATATGATAAACATGATGTTGCTGTTAGGGATAAGACCAAGGTCACAAGGTCATACATCCTGAAATGATACGGAAGACCTTGCCAAAAGAAATCTACATGCAAAATATGAAAGCTCTATCTTAAATAGTTCAGGAGATATTGAATAGGTAAGATTTTAACTAAAAGTAGGTAACTTCTAGGTCAAAGTCACAAGGTCAAACACCGAAGTAAATTAAAGTCTTGCCATAATAATATATAAACAAAATACGAAAAGTTTTCTTTAAATATTTCAGGAGATATTGATTAAATCCGGTTTATTAAAAAGTATGTCTAGGTCACAAGGTCAAATGATTCTATCACAAGGACGTCTTGTCATTAGGAATCTATATACAAAATATGAAAGCCCAGCCTTTTGAATAGTTCTAATGATATTTGATAGGTTACATTTTCTTAAAAGAGGTCTTTAAAGGTCACAAGGTCAAATGTTATACATGAAATAAAAGGTATTGTCATAAGAAATTTATATACTGAATATGAAGGATTTATCTTAAATAGTTCTCGAGATATTGAATAGGTCAGATTTATTTTTGAAAGTATGTCCAACTTTTAGGTCAAGATCAAAAGATCAACTTCACAAAGTGAAATCTTACCATAAAGAATCTATATACAAAATATGAAAGCCCTAGCTTAAATAATTCAAGAGATATTTTTTAAGATTTTCCCTGTACATCAGCATATAACCATTGTGGGCCTATCCTACCCTTGGGAACCTTGATTTGCATAAACTTGAATTTACTCTTAGTCGGGAAGCTTTCATATAAATTTCTACTTTTCTGGCCTTGTGATTCTAAAAAGAGGACTTTTAAAAATGTTCACTTTATATACTCGTATGTAAAAAATTTATCCCCTTTTGTGGCCCCACCCTTTCCTCGGGGGCTATGATTTTTAAAAATTTGAATCTGCATTATATCAGGAGGTTTTCGTATAAATTTGTATTTTTCTGACCCAGTGTTTCTTGAGAAAAGATTTTCCCTATATATTCGCATGTAAAACTTTAAAACCTGCTTTATATCAGATAGCTGCCAAATAAATATAAATTCTCCTGACCCAGTGCTTCCTGAGAAGAAGATTTTTTACATATTTTCTCCATATGTTAAATTTTGATTCCCTATTGTGGCCATGGTTTTCAGAAACTTGAATCTGCGCTACGTCAGGAAGCTTCCATGTAAATATAAACTTTTATGGCCCAGTGGTTCTTGAGGACATTTTTAAAGATTTTTCCCTACATATTCCTGTATAAAACTTTGATCCCCTATTGTGGCCCTACCCTACTCCCTGCACTATATCAGGAATATAAACTTAGGAAGAAACATTTTAAAGAGTTTTCCTATATATTTGCGATTAAAATACTTCCGGGGGCCATGGTTTTAACAAACTTGAATCTGTACTATGTCAGGAAACTTTCATAAAGTTTTGAAGTTTTCTGGTCCAGTGGTTCTTGAGAAGAATATTTTTAAACGATCCTACCCTATTTTTGCATTTTCGTGATTACCTCCCATTTGAAGGGGTAAGGTCCTTCATTTGAAGAAATTTGAATTCCCTTAACCCATGGATGATTTGTACCAAGTTTGATCAAAATTGGCCCAGTGGTTCTGGAGAAGGATATGATGATGTGAAAAGTTTACGGACGGACGGATAGACGACAGACAAAAGGTGGTCAGAATAGCTCAGTTGAGTTTTCAGCTCAGATGAGCTAAAAAGGCTTACCTGCACAAACTAGACCAAAAGGAGTAAACATATAAAGGTAAAAAAAAAAGGTGAAAATTGTTTTTCATTGAACAGGAATTACATGTGACTCTAGATAACTCGAAGGCCAACGGACCTTGGTAAAACTTAACGCCGCTGAACCAGCCCCTGGCATTAAACGGTAAATAGGTAAGGTCAAAGCGGAAATAATTATACACGTGAATGTATATGTAACAATCCCTTCGAGTGATCGAGAATGAAAAACCTACGTTTATGGGACCCCCCCCCCCCCCCCCCCCCCGCTCTCTTTCGCTTACATTTTAAAAATGGTCGAATAAAACTTTAATGCGTTGGGAACCCTAGCCCAATTTTTCCAGAGGTTCTGAAAATGCCATTGAAAGCATTTCCAGCTGTCTCGCTTCCCCAAGCTCTTCGCTGCTAGACTTGATAAAATAACAGGATAAAACGTACGAGGGCTGAATGATATGTTGTGAGCCTCATATGTAAAGGTTTGAAGTTTGGCGGACATATTGCATTATTTTTCAACATAATCCCCTTCGGTATCTTTACACTTTTGCCAGCGATGTTTAAGATCTTTTAAAGAAGTCCTTTTCTTGACTGTTCAGAGAGCCTTCCCCTACATGTATGACGTCATCATCTGACTCAAAGTACCCAACGGCCTGAAAGATTTCTCACGGCAAGATCCTCTGTCTGAATGGAATGTACTCTTTCTTGTGAAATGAAAACTGTGCTGGCTATATATCTTCTGTAACTCGCCTGTCAGTCATAACAGTACATCTATCATGGACTTTATTGACCATTTTTGGGGTCGCAATAGTGACAGGCATTCCAGGACGGGGGTAATCATTGAAGCTCTTCCAGTTGCTACTTCGTCGAAATAAACTGACCAAATGACACCAGTCTTCGGATACAAGGACTTAAATAGTCAGGGAGTAGTAGGACTGAAAAAGGACCTCGATGCTAACATCATTCAATACAAAGCTCACAATCTATCAATCAGCTCTCGTATTAGCCAAAATTTTGCATCAGAAACCAAAGGAAAACTTTAACAAAATTAAACGATACCTGATCTACCTCAATACAGTATGATCTATTATTATTATTTATTTGATGTCGTGAAAGTATTACGTTTTTTTTTTTTCAGTGAACAACCCATACTTTATTACTTGTAAGACGATATAGTAATTATGTGAACATCAGCAGAGGATTTACGGCAGAGAATATCTATTTTAAAATCATATAGTAAATAAATTAAAGACTTCATAGATAGTTGCTTCTTTAACAAAAATGGAAGCAGAAAATATATCTATTGATCAGTCATCCAAACATTTGTTAAACACCACTCTGATTCTACGCACAAGTACTCTGAAGTTGAAATTAAAAAGATGCTGGAGTTCCTCATTGACAATATCTTCGTAGTCCTTGATGATCAGGTCTTCCAACAGTGTTGGAATCCTTTGGGCACGAATTGTGCTCTTTTGGTAGCCGAGCTGTATTTATATTCTTATGAGGCAGAATTTACACGAGAAGAAAAATCTCTTGCTGTGGCCTCGACATTTAAATATATCGACGACGTTTTTATTCATATGTCTATTCAATATATCCTAGTGAACTTGAAATAAAAGACACCACAGAGTCTTACTCATTTACTTCGTACTTATGACAAATCAGCGTTGCAGCATTTGTATCATTTAATTTCCCATTGATATTGTATAATGTGTCATTTGTGTTGTTTAATTTTTCAATGTATTTCTATATTTCATTTAAAAAAATAATACAAATGAAAACTTGTTACAAAAGAAAAGATCCAATATTGCAACGTTTTAACTTCAATTGTATCGCTGAAAATAAAAATATGAACAACTATTTCTAATTTACATTATTACTTCAATAAACCTATAGCTGTTGCTTCTTGTACGAAATAAGTCTGACATGTCCTCTATTTAAGTTTATGAGTAGGTTTTAAATATGATTTTAGTCTCGAAAGATCTAGAAAAGCTTTTAATTTTAAGGAATTTCAGTGCTGTTCTCATTTAGCCATTTTGTTGGAGTATTCGCGTTCTTTCAAGGGGCACAGTCACGATTTGATCTGAAAATTTTTCAAAATTTACGTTTCCTTTCCTAATGTTTATAATGCTTAACTAAGGTATTTCTAATGATCAACCAAAATTTGAATTTCAGTTATTGAGTTGCAAGTGAGATGCAACATTCACAATTCTTTGCAATGTAAACAACGCTACTGTCCTGTTTTGTTTACATAGGTTAAATACTCTAGTAAAAGTTTCGTTACAAGCAAATTTTTTTTTTTCAATTTGCAAGTTAATTCTGAACACTATAAAAGTTAATACAAGTGTTTGTCACACCTCATTTTGTTTTAAACATAATATTATCTAATAAGCAATCTACATGTTTTGCGAACATTAAATATGGAAAAATAAAATTTCATAATTTTCAGCTTAAATCGTGTTCATGCCCCCTTTAAACGAAGACTAACGTTTTAATGCAGTTGAGTTAAAGAAGCACGTCAGGTCGATTTACAATAATTAGAACATCCGTCTTTATGCCCAGAAAAACCTCTAATTAACCACAAACTGTACTGTATGTCGCCATCATTAATACACGTATTTACTTTTCTAATTAAAATTAAATCATAAGAATAACAGAAACCTTCGCAAATTTTCCGTTCTTTATTTTTGTTATTAGTCAATATGTACACATTAAAAGCTCAAAATGTACAGCTGAGTATATCGGCCACGTAAAATCGTTTGGCAACGTTCATATCCCGCTATTCTTCCATATAAACACAGTTAATTTCACATGCTAAGTAAGATATTGGTGACTTTGTAGTAGTAGTGAATGGCAAGAATGTGTGCTTGAACAGATGCATTGATCCAATGTACTCATAAAATTAAAAAGAGCCCAACCCCCCAACCCCCCTCTCGAAAAAAAGATTTTTGCAGGTTGGAGAAAATATTTAGTGTTTTGTTTTGATTGGGTACTGCCCCCCCCCCCCCCCCCCCCCCCCCCCCAATTTGCACTATTTAAGATTAGGATATTGGTGCCTTTTTAAATGTTTTTGTTGTGTTTATATATATATATATATATATATATATATATATATATATATATAGAGAGAGAGAGAGAGAGAGAGAGAGAGAGAGAGAGAGAGAGAGAGAGAGAGAGGGGTTCAGACGACTGGTCGATATCTCAACCAAAGACCTCATCACCAACGAGGAGTGCTAAGCAGATTCGAAAGTTCACCGGACTCTACGATGATATGTCCACTGTAAAACGACGCAAATTAAAGTGGTATGGAATGTTACAAGATCCCCATGGCTTGCCAAGACAGTCGTCCAGGACACTGTAAAGAAAGGGTGAAGGAGATGCAGACAAAAGGCAGAGAAAAAGATGGGGAGATAATACCCGGGATGAACGAATCTGTAACTAGGCGACACTGTGAAGAAGGCAGAAAAACGAGAGGAATGGTGAATGCCGTGTGTGTGTGTGTCTTAACAACCAAGATCCTGAGTCATGGGAGAACTTGACATAATTACCCTCACTGTTAAGGCCTTGACACATTTATCCTCACTGTTACAACCTTGACCGCGATGCATAGACCAGATTTGTGGCATTTCACCCGTAGTTGGTGATATAAGTGAAAAACTCTTGAATGGGACGTCAAAACAACAATAAAACATTGTGAACCATTTCTGATGACACATAGATCATGATTAATTCACCAAATTAACGCCTTCGCTAGCAAAGGGCTTTACAATTTAACTTTCCCTTCTGAGGGAAGACACAAATTGTAATCCTTGACTAGCGAAGATAGCAAACTTACTGCATTAACAGTCAAATGTGTCATTTTGTCATTAGGGTTCTTGTCGTATGCGACTTCATCTGTATGATCTTTAAGACCTGCTAAGCGTGAATGTAATGAAAAAAAAAACCAAAAAAAAAACCAAAAAAACAACAACAAACAAACAAAAAACAAAAAAACAAAAACAAAAAAACAAAACAAATAAAAACAAAAAAAAACAAAAAAACAACCTGTACTAAATAATTTTGAGAGAAATGCATTAATCACTAACCTGGAGATGAAACGTCTTGGTTACAGAAATATTGAAAATATCTGCCGATATATTCCTGATGGAAAGCCAAAAATAATGCACACTGTATGACAGCACATCATCACAACACGATACTTATAAAATGATTCACTAGATATGTAATAAAGAAAATGGAATCATCACAATAATAGAATATGCTACACCTACAACCCCCTTTGACTTTGGTGTATTCATCATACTGTAGCGTGGTTTGTTCCCTGTACTATCCCCTTTGACAACAAAGGTCCATCCCGATACAAGTATAATGCAGGCCAAACTGTGAAGTCTACATATTGTCCAATTTTTGTGAAGGACTTCATCTCATTATTGTCAAATTTAGTTCCATTGGTCCAGGCAGCGAAATGCATGCCCGGATTCTGAACACTAGCGTACCAGCAATATTGCACACACTTTTGAATGAATGGTTTGCATTGTTTTGCATCATCTTCTCCGATAAGTTGCTCCAGTTCTTGACAAATAACCTACAGAAGAAATTCTACATTTTGAGACAAATAAGAAGCCATTTCCAGTAGCAAACACTGAAGTTATATCTATTTGGGAGATGAACTGAGAGAGTTTTTTTCATTAAAGTTAATAGGTACACGTGATCATAATTTAACTTTCAAAATACTCTCTTAAAATTTCCTTAGGAATTTATAGAGTTAAAAATATACTTGATGGAGGTTTGAATTGTTTATCATCCAGGAAGCAATATCCTTCCTAATTTCTTTGGCTTTGTTTGTAGAAATTGAATCCCGTTCTTTTACGCTCTGAAAATATTTGAGGAAAAACGCAATGTAAATTACATGGCATCAAAATATCTGTTTATTTACGTTATAGAATAAATTATATGATTACATTTATCTCTCCAGAGCAGGCATCTTCCAGGGTGGACAGTTGATGGTTTGAAAAGTTTTCACACAGTTCATGACATTTCTATATTTAAAAAACAAACAAAATAAATATGTATTTCATCAGTAAACAAAATATTTATTCATTCAAAGAACAGGATTACGTTGTATACAAACAAAATTGATACAAACGTTTAATTTAAATAGTTGTACGTACAACAACTATCCTTAATAACATCTCTACTGCTTTCTTTTCTTCACGGTCCTTCTCTAGGATTTCCATGGCGTCTGTCCACTCGTTGTCGTACAGTTCACTGATTTTTTCCGTAAGTTTCAGGGGTCGATTCGGGTCACTAAGGTCGGCCACGTTGGGATTGTGTTCTCTCAGTCTGTTTCCAGCTGCTTGGCTTAGTCTTAAGAAATTATGGATCAAATTTGAATTGGATACAAAATTGTTTGGAGGTCATTATTGCTATAGTTTGTATTAGAAATACCTTGTGAGGAGCTTTTCTTTTTCGTCTTTCAACCTGTAATAATATGAGAAATTGAAATTGGTTAAACTTAAAGAATGCAGAGTAAACACAAAACGGATAGAAAGCTGTAAGAGGATCACGGGACACAACGTTCACCTTAGTCACCTTGGCTCTGCTGTTTTCCATCAAAGATTTTTACTTATGACAAATTTTTACCCATATTATGACCCTAACTTAGCCCCATGGGTTATGATTTTACCAATCTTAAATCCACAGTACATGACCTTGCTGTTCTGAAGATTTTTGAAAAGATTTTTAACCCTATAATCATTTATTATGTAAAAATTTATCCCCATTTTAGCCCCAATTAAATCATAGGGCTCACGAAAAAACTGAATTCTCACAACTTGGAAATATTTGCATATTGACATAGTTTAGTGTTGCCATCGATATCGTAATATAAAACATAAACGGTACCAAATTTAATTTAATAAGAAAATTTTCAAAGGTTATAGATTCAAATGTCAAATGTTGATGATCCTACCGAGGCCCCATCTTAACACTCACTATCCCACACTGGCCATGATTTGATGAAACGTCAATCTGCAGTATCTGAGGCTGTTTGCATATTAATATAACTAATTATGAACTTACTTTTCATGATTTTCAAACAATTTCTCATATATTGCTATGTAAAAATATGATCCCCTATTGTGGCCCACCCTACCCTCCATGGCCATGATTTGAATAAACTGAATCTGTACTACCTGATGATGCTTGCATATATAGATATGACTTTAAATCATGGCTCTGCTGGTCTTAAAAAGAAGACTTCCTCCATATATTACTATGTAAAATTTTAATCCTAAAAATATGATCCCCTATTGTGGCCCACCCTACACTCCAGGGTCATGATTTGAGCAAATTTGAACCTGCACTATTACTGGATGCTTGCATATCAATACAACTATTCATAGCACTGTTGCTGTTAAGAACGAGGGCTTAAAAGTTTTTCACTATATAGTATATAATCCCATATAAAACATTGTTCTTGATAGTGGTGCCAACCTGGTTTGCTTAAATATATTGATATGACTAACCCACAGCCCTGCTGGTCTTTAAAGTTGAATATTGAATACTGAAAAAAAAAAATTCAACCTTTTCCTGCCATGGAATAAACTTTAATTGTTTATACAACCCTTTAATTGACAATACAACCTTGTAATTGACAGTACAACCTTTTAATTGAAAATACAACCTTTTAATAGACAATAAACCTTTTCCTGCCATGGAATGAACGATTAACTATCTATACAACTTTTTAAATGACAATACAACAGTTTTCTGTCGTGGAAGGAACCATCAATTATCTATACAACCTCTTGATTGACAATACAACCTTTTAACGAAAAGAATAAGATAACTAACTGTATTCAATCTTGTAATTCCTATAGAAAATACAAATCAGAGAGATGGGCAAACACGGACCCGTGGACACCAGAGGTGGGATCAGGTGCCTAGGAGGAGTAAGCATCCCCTGTCGACCGTTCACACCCGAAAATAAAACCGTTTAATAGACAATAAACCTTTTCCTGTCATGGAATGAACCTTTAATTATTTATACAACCTTTTAATTGACAATACTACCTTTCCAAAGCCTCTTCATGTTCTCTTTGAATTTTGGAAATATTTTCTTCATAATCCTTCCTCTGTCTGAAAATTTCATCTTTGTGTTTCTGTTTTAAAGATACAATTTCCTCAGCCTCCTTTTGCTTCCTTAAGAAATGACTTTTTATCAATAATCAATCAATCGCAGCATAAAATACATGTGCATTTCGTTTACTGTTTTTAAAAATTCCAGTGTTCTATTAGCACATTTAAGGGAAAATTATAATTGATGACCTTTTGAAAAACCTTCATGTGAAACATTTCTCAAATAACTACTTCGGAGTTCCAAGACTATTTGTTAATCTTCAGTGAAACAGTCATTGTGCTACAATTCCCTCACACCTAGTCATACTAACCGATTAAAATCTTTGCTGAAATTTCGTAAATCCCTTTTGGTCTCTGCTTGTAAATTTTCCTTCTTAGCCTCAACCCTTTCTCGATGTCGCCTTTCCTCTTGAGAGGTAATCCGCAACATCTAAACAAAATCTTCGACAAATTAAAATTATAGGATCACAGTTCTAATAACTTAAAGAAAGCCTATTGTGGATCACTACATACTGAGGGACACCCAGCCTCCCCTCACCCTTTTTAAGTCAGGAATCCACCTGTCAATCAGCTCCTCGCAGTAATAATGGTACATCTTCTTCTTCTTAAACGACTTCTTAGCGTTGGTGGCCAAAGTTTTTATTTTACTGAGTACTTCATGAATTTCTTCTGGGCTTGCTTCAGGTGTCTCTCCATCTCCGCTACGTACAAACAAATAAACACTTTAATCAATAAAACAATGAAAGAATTTAAGCTTTGTATGAAAATGTGAAAACATACACACACACACGCGCGCGTGGCTCATCGGCCACATTGCTCACTCGAGTCACCTTGCTCACCTTGACCCTTCTGTTGTTCAGCTGTTGTGATTTTTAAAAAAAAATTGCAATTTTTATTCCTATGAAAAAAGACCCCATACTGTGGTCCAACCTAGTTCCAAAGGGTCACGACATAACCATGATACAAAGTCACAAGTTAAAAAATCATGGTATGCAATGTAAGGTCTTGCCATAAGATATATATATATATATATATATATATATATATATATATATTAAATGGAACAGTTTAGGAAGTATTGCTTAGCTTAGCTTTTCTTAAAAGTATATCAAAGTCCAAGGTCAATATTACAAAGTCCAAATCTTTGGTACCAAAAGAAAGGTATTGTCACAAGGAATATGAAAGATATATCAATCACCATTCCAAAGTTTTGAGTGAGGTTAAAGTTTTGAAATTTGGGTCGAACTCCAAGGTCAAGATCACAAGGTCAAACATCATTCTATCAAATAAAATTCCTTATCATCAGAAATCTAAATACAAAATATGAAAGTTTTATCTTACATACTAGTACTTCAGGAGATATTGCCTTAGTTATTGTTTGAAATGTTACTAAATTAGAAACGTTGGTATCACAAGAAAGGTCTTGACAAAAGGAATGCACATATAAAATATGAGAACCCCTATCACCACCATTCAAAAGTTATGAGCAAAGATACGAGTGTTGATTGATATGTTGTGAGCCTAATATGCAAGAGATCAAATTTTGGCGGACATATTGCATTATTTTCCAACATAATCCCCTTCAGTATCTATACACTTTGCCAGTAATGTTTAAGGGACTCCTTTTCTTGAACGTTCAGAAAGTCCTCCACTACATATATGACGTCATTATCTGACTGAAAGTGATTACCGGAAATGGCCACTTCAGTTTTGGAAATATATGAAAGTATGATGGAGCGAGATCAGACGAATAAGGCGATTGCTCAATCAATTTAACACAATCGTTAATGGCAGCCATGACAATGACAGACCTGTGTACAGAGGTATTTTCTTGGTGGAGTTCAGCGGCGATTGAGTTTACTATTTTCCCGTAACTGCCTCAAAAGTGATGCATAGTATGTACCATTGGTTGGTTATCCCTTTTGAAGATACTCAACCATCAGCATCCCAGAATACCGAGGCATTAACCTTTCCAACTGATGGAACAGTCTTTGCCTTCTTTGGTGAGGTGGACCAGGATGCTTTCATTGTTTAGACTTTTGTTTGGCCTCTGGGGTGAAATAATGGACCCACATTTCATCCATAGTAACAAATCTCTGAAGAATGTTAGCAAGATTTACCTCTAAAAGGTTTAGATTAGCATGCAACAAAGTGAGCCTGGTGTGCTTCTGATCAACTGTCAGAAGTCATGGTACCCAACGGACTGAAAGCTTTCTCATTGCAAGATTCTAAGTCAGAATGGAATGTACTCTTTCCTGTGAAATGTCAACTCTACTGGATATATATCTTTCTGCAACTCGCCTGTTAGTCATAACAATATCATGGACTTTATTGACTATTTCTGGGGTTGCAACGGTGACAAACCTTCCGGGACAAGGGTATCCTCAAGGTCTGCTTGCCGCGTTTAAATTCCTCCACCCACCTTTTTACTGTAGCATATGAAGGAGCATCTTTCCATAGTGTTGCTACCATATCAGTATGGATATCCTTAGGTGTTAAACCTTTCTTATGCAAATATTGGATCCCTGCTCTTTCGCCGATTTTATCCATTTTGCAAAATTCACTTGCCTTGTTTACTTTAGAGTGCTACCTCGTCAATATAAACTGACCAAATGACAGTCTTCAGGTACACGGCCTTAAATGGTCAGAGAATAGTAGGGCTGAAAAAGAGCATCGATGCTAACCTCCTTCAATATAAGGCTCACATATCAATCAACACTCGTAAAATTTCAGACAGATAGGACAAAAACAATATGCCTCCCTGCCCGATTTTAGTTTCTGGTGCATCAAAAAATCTTGAGTCCACACAACTTAGGAATTTTAAATTTTGATACATGATTTAGTGCGACCCTGCTAATATTGAAAAGAATTTGCTTAAATTAATTTCCTGTATATTCCCATATAAAACTGATTTCCTATTGTGGCCCCACCCTATCCCTGAAGCTCCTGAATTGAACAAACTTGATTTTGCACTATCACCAAGATTCTTGTATATAAATACGATTAATCATGACCCTGTTGTTCTTGAGAAGAATACTTTAAAAGTTAAAAGAAATTTAAACACCCACCCACCCACACACACACACACACACACACACACACACACACACACACACACACACACATATATATATATATATATATATATATATATATATATATATATATAATAGCCTAGTAAGATGTTTTGATAAGCGTATAAATAATAATCAAACTGGATATATCAAGGAAAGATTTATTGGTGAAAATGCTAGGTTGGTATTAGATATATATGATTATTGTGAAGAAAATGATGTAGAAGGAATATTATTGTTTGCAGATATTCAAAAAGCATTTGACTCTGTTGAGTGGAATTTTTTGTTTCAATCTCTTGAAAAATTTAGCACAAATGAATGAATTAAAATGTTTACAGCATGCAGACGATTTTACACTTCCAGCAAAAAATCCAGAATCTCTAAAAGCTGCCATTTTGATAATAGGAACTTTTGGAAAAACGTTCAGTACTAAATTGAATATAGAAAAACGGAAGGTATCCTTTTGGGACCACTCAAACATTCATAAGAACATACAGATAGTATCAGAATGACAAACAATCCTGTAAAATCGCTGTCCTAAGTACACGACAGAGCATCTAATTTTGAAAAGAATTGGCTAAATATACTTAAAGAATTCGAGAAAATACTAGACTCCTGGAGAACTACAAAGTTAACATTATTAGGAATATGTACCATTATAAATACTTTCATTGTGTCTAAACAATATATATTGAATATATGAAAAGTTTAAATAGGATTATATACAACTTTTTATGGGGTAAGAGAGAGAATTAAATGCGAGTCACTGATACGGTCAATAAAACAAAGGTGGTCTTGGTCTTACAGATGTCGAGTGCAAGCTTAAAAGTGCACTCAGAAAATATATTGATGACATATTAAGAATTAACGGATTAAATTTTGAGTATTTGCTAAGAAGTTAATCCGATTGATTAAAATGTTTTGAAAAGATTCCAAAATTTTAAAAACATATATTATGTTTTAATGAATGTTGATTGATTTATTGTTTTACATCTCGTCGAGAATTTTTCACCCATATTGACACGACACCAGTTGTAGGTCAAGTACCACAAATTTAAACCTATGCTTAGCTCTCAGGGCCGTAGCCATGAGGGTTCTTTAACGTGCCACGCCTGCCGCGACACCGGACCTCCAGTTTTAAGGTCATATCCGAAAGACCCGTAATTTTCACTTCCAAATGCCGAGCGTTTGGCGAAGGAGCAATCACTACCTATTTTAACGTCTTAATGAATGTAAATGCATAAAACCACCACGAATTCAACTTACTGAAAATTTATGGCAACAAGTGGTTCTATTCGTTAAAGATATGTTTTCAACAGAAGGTTTTTGATTTTGGATTTGAACATATTTTATTGTCTAGATGTTACAACAAAAGGATTAGTCACAAGTTCTTAAAACTTAGAACGCCCTCTCCTAAGATAATCAATGACACAGAATAATGTTCAAAGAAATGAAATACAATGATATCAAAGGTCAAAATATAATTTGCTTGCATGGAGAAATAATATAACTTATGTCATTATATGTGCAATATACGAAAGAAAGAAAGAAAAAAAACCCACACACAATATAATTCACATGTAGTAAGTATAAGAGATATACATGATATTAATGATAATAGTAATGAAAAAAAAAAGCTATTAAAAAGTTGAATACAGATTACTATAATGTAAACAACACCAATATTCAAATGCCACACCTTTACTTCAGAAAAATGAAATATCCAGAACTTGAGAAATCAGGATCTTATTATAAAATGATACTGTCAAAAAGACGCAAAATCCAATAATAGAAACCAAATGATCAAATAAATTGAATATATCAAATGATCAAAGGAAAAATAAATACTCCACTAAGATAATAAATATATAGGATAAGCAAATAGCAGAATTTGATTTTAAACTTTAACATAATCAGTTGAATTGTAACTATAAAGTAAATAAATGAATTAAGTAGTAGTTACAAGTTGTGAACAATTAGAATAAATAGAACATTTAATATTTGGATGTCCAGAAACAAAATTATTAGGGGGAAAAACATCTGAAGTAATGAAATTTAATATATCATAGCAAACAATTGTTGTAGGATTTTTTAATGTTCACCGACACAAAATTTTTCATTAATGTTTAAGGTTGTCACTTGTACACGTGTAACCGGTAACGTTTCGTGTTTGGGCTGTAAACGTTTACAAAATCCCTAAACGTTTAAACGATGTCTTATATATGTGGCACAAATCTTGCAGGGTTCAAATTACAATCTAAATTATTTGAATAATTATTTCAAGTGAATAAACTTATTAAACAAATTGTGAGGGGAAGTAATGAATTTATAAAAGTTTGACTATAGTCTATAGGAACGGTGAACAATTTGCTATGCACAAATTGCCTCTGAGCGCGTCTTTTCCACAGCGGGTGGAACTGTTACAAAACTGCGCTCCTCTCTTGACGCTGAGAACGTGGACAAACTGACTTTTTGAACAAAAGGTTAAAACATAAAGTGAATTGCGCTGCTCCGCCTGCACCGGCTGCACGTGAAGTCCATGTTAAAACCGAACCGACGGAAGAAGCCGCGGCACCAGCTCTGCCCTCTCTGGACAATCTAATGTGAAATCACTAAAATGAAAATTTGAAAAATGAAGTTTATTGTGAATTTGTAATCTGTATTGTGCAAATGTTGTACAGTGTGAATAAAATTGAATTCAATTTAAATGCTATCCGGATGTATATGTTCGTGTATTTTATTCTGTCTTATATTTATACTCCGGAACGTCCGGTGACAATCTCTGCATCGTCCATAGAACGATGAAAACTGAAACACAAACATAATGGTCATTAATGGGTCTTAAAATTCTGTGCGTATTTTATTTTATTAAATTATACAACACTTCGTTTAAACGGTAACGTTTCGTTTACAATGCTTCGTTTAAACGTTTACAAAATTTTGTAAACGTGACAGCCTTATTAATGTTATATCAATTGATATGAAATATACAAGTATAAAATAAATTTAGATTAAAATACGAAATTGCAAATACAAATGCACTGTTCCTCTTTATCAAATCATCATTATATCATCAGTATTACTTCATAACAAAAGATGCAAGACGAGCTAAATCCAATCTTTTGAAAATTGTAGCAGACCAATTGTGACTTTCATTCTTTTTGTTTTTAAATCTTTTATTTCATTTCGAAAAAAAAAAAAACCCAAACAAACCAAAAACAAAAAAAACAAAAACAAAAAAACAAACCAAAAAAAAAAAACAAACAAAAAACAAAAACCACAAAACAAAACAAAAACAAACAAACAAAACCAAAACAACAACAACCATTCAAACAAGCAAACAACAACAACAAACATACTATTTATATGAACATTGCATTAATGAAACTTTTTAACTTATCCATACAAGGGTACTCTTGAAAATAGCAATGCTCGAAACATGTATAACATAGCTACATACATATAACTTATACATTGAATATACACATGTTAATACTGTATTATATATAGACTTACTTCAGTGTAAAAGAAAAATACGTCCAGATATGTAATTCATTATTTTGTATATTTTGAATATTTATTACTAGCTTGATTCTGAACAAAATTACTGATCCAGAGAGCCTCTGGCATCCCAGGTGAGGTATATATAGAGGCCTCTGTGGATTTTTTTTTTTTACCTCATACGTTGTATATTGTTTAAAAATAATAAAACATGGGGGGTGGGGTGGGGGGGGGGTGGGTATTCTGTATAGCCATGCATAATTTTTAAAAAAGTAAGAAACAGGACAATATCAAAAGGTATTTTGTAAAGAAATGTGAAAAACCCTATATTCTACTTTCGTTTTGAGCGATGCTCAATATTACACTTACACACAATTGACAATATCAACTGTTTTGATAGATATTACCTTGCCTCGACAGAAAAGTCCCTACGCTTGCCTTTCTTTACTCGACTGGAGGGAAGCGACAAACTCCGAAAAAACCAACGCTTTTCTAACTTCGCCATACTGGTGAAAAATTGCTGTCCTGCACAGGTCGCTTCGTTTCTGTTCTATTAATAGCAAATTGTTTACTGATATGTAACGGTCGATAGGACACCGTTGAGACGATACAGAAGAATTGCACTCTCATAAATTGTAGGGGGAAATGCATGAAGCATGAAATGCTATGACTACCCTAAACCCTTGTCTAAGATAAAATATTGTTAAGAAAGACTGAATGTACCAACAACCAAGCAAAAATGGCTTCACAGTGCAAATGAAACAAATCTAACAAAACGCCAATTAAGTTGTAAGAGTGATATACCCTTTAAACAATTACTGGACGGTATCGGGTTATGTTCCATTTCATTATACAGAGAAAATTTATAACATCATGTTAATAAAAATAAGTATAAACTGCTATCTAAATTGAATTGATCTTGCATGGTTTATGATTCACGAAACATGAAAATTTGACGTATGATTTTAAAAGTTTTTGTGCATAATTTTAAATCCATTGTTAAAAATGAATCGTGAAGTATATTTGCACCAAGCCATCTGCTAAATAGTCACCATGAAAAATTTGAACATATAGACACAGAGTCCGTCTGGTAATTTCTTTACATATTAGGTGGATTGGTTGTATATTATTTGATGTAACTTCTCCATATGAGTGAAATATTCTCGAGCGGAACGCTCGAGAATATTTCACTCATATGGAGAGGTTACATTGCCGGTGAAGGGCTGCAAAATTTAGACCTACGCTTGGTGCTTATGGCTTTTGAGCAGCGAGGGATATTTATCGTGCGTTCAATGGCGCTAAACTAATAACTTTTAGAAATGATTAGGATGTCTAATCTTCGCAAGCCAAGTGTCCAATTCACTAACTATTGTAACAGGAAGGGAGAAAATGCAACGAACCTGACCGAAATTCGAACCTGGGCCCTCTGAATCTCAAGTCAGGTGCTCTACCAACTGAGCTATCTAGCCACCGCCGATCGGACCCCGGCTGACCGCTACATTCCTCCCTCTTTAAAGGTATTTACACTATTCATGCAATTCTTCAAATCTCATCACCATTTTACATTGGTATACAGAGATTATAAATATATTTGTTACATATAGTGTGATGAAAATATACATCATGCGCAATGGAAATCTAAAGTCGTATTTTATAAATGTGAAATAAGGGAATTCTATTCTGGGGAGCAAATTCCATTAATTTTCCTTATAAAAGAACATAACTCTCTTAAAAAACAGTGTTTGTTATTAGACATAATTTGTTTAAAGCTGATGATATTTGTATTCTGCATTTGAGTCACTTTTAAACATCTCTTTCTTTCTTCTTTCAATAGATTGTTCTTACATTTTAGCATATAATGAAATTCATCTCCAATTTCTTTCAAATCACAGTAATTACATATTCTTTCATTTCTTTGTATATTCATCCACCGTCCACTTTCTATTGGTAAATGGTGATTGCATGTCCGAAATCTACAGAAAGTGTATGCATCCTTTCTTGATAAGATTTTAACGTAGTTTTCAAATAATAATTCATTTTTGTATATTCTGTAATTTAAAGCTTTTGGCGAAGTTTGTAGAGTAGCTTGCCAACTTTGCTTAAATTGATCAGTCAATGTTAGCTTAACTTTTGCTTTTAACCATTTTATATTATCAATGCGCTGATTAATCCAAACATTAGAATTTCCACAATGATTCATGATATTCTTTATATTTTCAAAACATTCTATCTTACCACCCGTTTCTTGATTTACAATAAATCCTAATCTATAAATCAACTGAGCAATTTTCTTTTCTTTTCCAGACAGTAACTATGACCAGTAAGAGATCATGCGGATTTTTATTTGAATTTCCATAGGATATCGACCAAGTTCCCCATATATCATAAAATCTGGAGTTGATTGTTTTAAATGAAGTAGAAGTTCATAAAATTTGAGACGAACCCGTTCTATTACTGCAATATTTGAGAATCCCCAGATTTCACATCCATATAACAATATAGGTTGAACAATCTTGTCAAATAAATCAAGTTGACACCTTATTGATAGATTATGCTATCTTCCCTATTTTAAAACTTCATACAATGCTTTTGTTGCTTTATCAGATAGTTTCTGTTTTGTAGCTTTAAAAGAACCAGATCTACTTAATATAACCCCTAAATAATTAAATTCTTTCACTATTTCTATTAGTTTATCACCACATCTTAACTGATAGTTGTCTTTGTGTCTACCTCTACTAAATACTACTAATTTTGATTTGTCGATATTGATTTTAAAGTTCCATTTATTACAATAAATATAGAATTTATCCAATTGTTTTTTTTTGTAGTTCTTCAGAAGTTTCTGCTATCAACACAGTGTCATCTGCATATAGAATTGCAAATAATTTGAAAAAAAATGCTTAACTTATTTTCAAACATTTCAGATATTGTTGGAAGGGTTTCAATGTTCGAGGCATCTAAGAACTCATGTATATCATTTAAATACATAGAAAATAAAAAGCTGACATATTTTCACCTTGTCTAACTCCGTTTGCACATGGGGAAAAATCTGAAGTCTCATCATTACTCACAGTTCTGGACTTGATCTGGCTATACATATTAAGAATAACATCAAACATTTTGCCATTGATATAATGAGACAGTAGCTTAAACCACAACATTATCAAAAGCTTTTTCGAAATCTACAAACATACAATACAATTTATGATTTTTAACTTCAAAAGCTCAAATAATATATGAATCGAGAACAAATTGTCAATAGTTGAGTACTCTTTTCTAAATCCTGTTTGATTTTCGTGCAATACTTCAAATTCATCAGACTAAAACCACACAAGCCAGTTTCTTTTTGCCCCTGACAGGACTTCCACCTGAAAATCAAGGGGTGGTCAACGATATTTAACGGAAATCGTGGTTCAAACGGCACAGAATTGTAACGGAAAGCAGTGTACGTCTTTAAAAGAACTCACTGTCAGTAGTACTTGAGATCAGAAGGACTTATTTTACTACATAAATCATGGAACACACTATATCTGTGTTATAGCCAGGTTCGGTTGTGATTCTCAGTTTATGTGTAACAACTTGAAATGGAAAGACCTAAACAGTTTCCTGGTCATGGCACCAAACGCAAAGGAACGGAGAAAATGCAACAGACCAGACTGGGGTTCGAATCTCAGTCGTCTCCCTTTTTGTTACACTGTTATCTCCCCCATTGGCGGATTTAATCCTATTTTAATACCTTGTTCACATGGATGTGATTTACAAGTTCCAGTGAACAGGGATACATATTTCCCATCACTGCCCTTTAGTGGAATTCAGGAGATGCCAATCATTGCAGGTAAAATTATCAACCAAGCTGACTAAAAGTTACACAAGAGACTTGTAAATGTTTACAATAAACACGTGTTACAACAAAAATGGATGACGTCAACGTGAAGGAAATAATGGAGTGTGTTTTAACATTGCATGTTTAAGAGATAATCTGATAAAAGATTGCAAGCTGTGTATGCAGGAAGCGATGTGTTTTGTTTACTAAAACCGATCGATAGCGAATAAATCAATGTTTTACCGGTCGCGGTAGGTCAGTGGTTAGAGCGTTCGCTTCGTAACCGGGAGGTCGTGCGTTCGAGCCCCGCTCGTGCCATGGCCGCGTCAAACCTAAGATGGAAAATAGGTAGTGATTGCTCCTTCGCCAAACGCTCGGCATTTAGAAGTGAGAATCACGGGTCTTTCGGATATGACCTTAAAAACGGAGGTCCCGTGTCACGGTAGGCGTTGGCACGTTAAAGAACCCTCACTGCTACGGCCCTGAGCGCTAAGCATAGGTCTAAATTTGTGATACTTCACCTACAGCTGGTGACGTCTCAATATGAGTGAAAAATTCTCGACGGGACGTAAAACAAACAAATAAACAAACAAACAAACGGAAGTGTACAAGTCGTTTTGTAAATTTTCACTGTTGTTATTAAACCACTGGTATCTAGGCCTATATGAGAGTAGAGATTGATAAACTGTCTAGTCTTGGTTTAAAACCATAAATGTTTCACCAAATATTGTCCGTATTTGTTTGTTTGTTTTGTTTTTTCAAAAGCTCATGACGAAGGTGACAAGACCGGTCTCCCTTGGACGCCACTATTGCTGTTTATAATTGATAACAAGCCATTTAAAACAAGCTCATCTTTTTAAAAAATTAGAATGCTAGCGCCATGTCGACTATTAATTGCCATGCAAGTGGAGGTTATAAAAATGTTTAAATTAGCCTAATCATCAAATTCCTATAATAGTGATTTACACATTACTTAGAATTTATTGACATTTAGGACCTTTATGTTCTACAAGTAATATTTGGGAACTTTATGGCATGGTTGGTTTATATTGCAATACATGACAGAAAAACTGGATAATTAATATTAAGTCTTATTGTATTTTAGTCTCTGATTGGTCAGATTCAAACTGAGGAACGCAGGTTATTTTTGTATTTAACCTGGTTTGGTATAGGGCCCCATCTCTTTGACAACCAGCTGCAGGAACTACTCCCCCCCCCCCCCCCCCCCCCACCCTTAATTTACATCGTAGCACTGTTTTGGGCCTTCTATGGAATATAAAGGCAACGTATGCAATAAGATACTTCGGTATTATTTTCTCGTTTAAGAAAGACGTAAGGAATTTACTTAGTGCACAAATCACTGTTGTAAAACATCAATACATTCTCTGCATAGAATGCTGAAGAATAATAGATTGAAACATATATATTATATATATTCGAACGAATGATTTACGAAGAATTTGTAAACATTACCCTGTCCATTTTGAAATAAATTTCTTACTGGGGAAAGGAGGTGTGGGGTTGGGTTACTTGTCTCAACCAAAAACAAAACAAAAAATCGTGCGTCACATTGTATCAGATGACGTCACCTTACATTGACATGTGTCTCGCGATTAGCCACTTTCCTATGTATTATTATGTGTTGAATTTAACTTTAGCAACAATGGTACATGCAAAGGTTTGTTTTCGTGTAGTAGAAGTCTTTATAAGTTTAAAAGCCGCAAATTATTGTACTGAAGACTTACTTTGGGTTGTGCAATTTCCCGTGTTTTCTCAGTCTATCGGAGCGACTTTAAAGGGCAGCAAAATATGCAGTGCATGTATAGCCGACACACATTTTCTGTTGTAAGTTCGTAGTAAAATTAACCTTCAACTACGTTTACAATGTTTATAAATAGGCTCCGTAGAACTAAGGTGGCTGCCTCGAACACAGCTAGACGCTAGTTTGTTGAGGTTGCTAAGTTAATCATTGCGCTGCTCAAATGATTTGAATATTTCAGTATTTATGTATGAATGTGCAACACGGGCAGATGAACACAACCCATAATCTCGCGCGGGAGTGGACGAAATGAAAGAGATGTATTCTGTAAATAGAATTTTTCCGGAATGCTAGTGCGTAATGGCGGCAAAAAAAAAAAAAGAAACGAAGCGGAGACGTTGAACTTGAAGGAAAAACTCTTTTCCTTTCTTTCATAATGCTGTGGTAGATGAAAAAAATGAAAATGACGAACAGTGATCAATCGCATAAATCTCATGAATACAAAATCATGGATCCCAAGACACACCATAGGTGGGATAAGATATGTGACTGTTACCATTATCTATGCTTTTGAATGAAATATGCAAATCTGAAGCAGTAAGGTGTATCACAACTCCATTACATTGAAATGGTCATTATAATTTTGTACATCCCCAAACTTGATATTGTATAGTTTTTATTAAATTGGCAAATATGAAAAGGGGGGGGGGGGGGGGGGGGTAAGGCCGAAGTGGGTGGGTACTGGTAGTGTTATGATGAAAATAGGAGGGATGATTAGATTTGGTGAAAGGAAGTATAATGATATTGATAATTAAACAATTAGATTAAATCCAATTGATCAATAAGTGTTTATACCAGAACTAATTATGAATGCACAGGTGTTGTATGTACTTGTGTGTGTTTGAGCAGTTTGAATTAACAAATTAAGGTACTAAATATAATTGTAAAGAATAAATGTGTAGGGTGTTTTTAATCATGTTAAAGATTATATCAAGCTCTAAATTTAATAAGTAAATTTTGTAAAATTCAAGCATGATAAAGTTGTTTTGGTGGAAGTTTCCTTAAACATGAAGAAGTTAAATAAGCTATTTTGGACCCACTATTAAGGATCTACCATATAACTTTTTTGACTTGAAGTTGTTTTTTAAAGGAGATCTAATTTTAAGTACATAATGTGCATCACATGCAATTTTAATGATTTGATCTTCCAGCAAGGCTGATGATTTTTTAAAAACAACATGAAAGACAAACATTACTTTGACTTAAGAAACTGAACAACAAAATAGGTATTTTTACGTAATTTGGTGTACAAAGAAATCCCATAGCAGGAGATTGTAACTGTATTGTCCAGTCAATTTGTCAGAATAAACAACTCTGAAATATGTCTGTAGAACAGAAATGTAAGTTTGTTTCAAAATTATTTGAACTTTAGATATTAATATCCTGGAAATTGTTGGTAATGATACATGTTACAACCCAATCACTACTTATGGAAATGTGGGCAACCTCAGCAAATCATTAATATTTTGTGGTAATGGAGAGGAATAGGTTATTATAAATCTGTGACAAAGAAAAGATCTTTAGATCTACCCAGATTAGATTCAATAAGAATTGAAGGTCAAGGTCATAATGGAAACACAAAGTCACTGCATTTTCAAGGCATGTTGATATGAAAAATTTAAAAAAATTCCTCCAGTAATATCCACACTTTGCTTATATGTGAAATCAGAGGACAGCCTCAATATTCAGACAGGTGGAAACCAGTGTAATTCAGACAGCAACTCAAAATACCAAAGAAAAACAAGGAAGCGCATTGTCAAATCAGCAGCTTATGTGTTGTTCAAATCATCCATGAAGCATGCAATGGGAAGGTGACAGCCAAGTACATAAAAATTCCACACTCGTTACACGTAATGTCACTTAAACAATATAAGTATTTATTTATTTCAAATATTTTAAATTCAGAAATTCTGAACAGGTTCTAACTTTAAAGTTTAATTTCAGGAAACAAAGTGATTAAGCCTCTTGAACTTCCAAATAACATTTCCAGAAAATTGATGATCAATGAAGAAATAGTTGGGAATGCAACCCAGATTTACTTCCACTGAAAAAAAAAAGGGGGGGGGGCGTAAAAAGCAAAAGAAGAGGACTTAAAGAATTTCTAAAGTCTTTTTTTCTTTTTTTTTTTAATTACAAAGAAATATATGCTGAAATATCTTGAAAGAAAAATTAACTGAATTATGTAGTGAATGCAATGTCATAAAACTTTGATTTTTTTTATCATTTTTTGTAAATTACAGAAATGGGAGACAAGCAAATCCAACATTTGAGGAAGTGGACACAGCAGGACCATCTCATCACTCGATCAGTGGCATCATATCCACCATTGTAGTTGGTTCCTCTCCAACAACCAAAATACATGCCCACCAATAGAGAACAAATTGTGTACACATTTTATAATTCTTGATATTTGCATTCACTAAACTGATAATCCGTTGATAGTGCATTATTTACATATCTTTATTAAGGATAGGAACTCATGCTAAAATCACAAATAGACCTGGTTGGTATGGAAAGCTATTCAGAACACAGAAATCCAAGTTTTAGATATATCAAACTGCATAAGATTAATGTTGGTAATGGTACTGTGGGTCAGCTATCTTGGATGAGGATCCCATCCTCTATGCTAGGGAAAAGGATTGCAGTTATTCAGAATGGACAACAGTGTCACACAGTTAAAATTATTCATAGTGTAATACATGTAATTGAATTTGTGTTACATTATAACATATTTCATGGATCTTTTTATTTCAGTAAACAGATGGCAAAGGAGATCCTGATCCTAAGATGTATTTTGGAGCTTTGACATCATGTCAGTCCAGATTGAGGCAGCACCAGAAAGCTCAAGTGAAGTGTATGAACAAAATTTTTCATCATTATTTTTCTATAATACAGAGTGCTACTTTATTTTGGGGTGTACAATTAGTAGGATAATTTATGATCATTTATTGGTTCAAGTGAATTTTGAACATTTTTAAATTCTTGATAACTACCATTCCAGTTCTTTTCATATTTGGTTTTTGATTTTGCTGATACTGTATAAAAACTAGATGTATATTTGGGATGTACCAAAATTGTGAATTTCACAAACCCAAGGTTTTGACTTTAGGGCAAGTCAAAACTAGTCATAATTATAGTGTTAATATAACATATATAATTTAAAGTATAAATACTTTTGGGGGCATAAATGTTATTTAAAGAACACATCTGCTGCTGAATATTTGAATGTAGCTTAGATATGAAGAACTAGGTAATTATTATAGATTTCATAGTCCTTGGGGGTAGCAATACTTTTAATTAACACTCAGGTTATCTAAATGGCCTGTGGGCTGCTTTATTTGGTATGCAGAATGCTTGATTTGTAAGAATATACTGCATAATGGGTGTTTTCTGCTGGTGGAAATATTTGTGATCAGATTCCTAAAACATTATAAATTATGTTCTGTGTTTCTAATTTCTGCTGTTGTATTATACTCATCTATACCTATATGTATCAATATATATTTTTGCAATCAGAGTAATTCTATCTGCAAAAAATGGACAACCGCAGAAAATACCCGTTATACAAATATATTAATGTTCAAATAGTGTTTGTATGAAACACAGTAGTTACCTGATGTAAATTAGTATCATTGTACCAGGAAATATGTGATTGTGTTAATAATACAAGTACTTTAGAATTCTTAGTATTTCATATTGTAATATTTTTCATATACATGTACGGTCATTTTTTAACATTGATGCAATAAGATGTGGATTCAAGTCCCACTTGTGCCATAGCTGCATCAAATTTAAGATGTAAACTTAAGTAGTGACTGTTCCTTTGCCAACACTTGGCATTAAGAAGTAAGAATTGTGGGACATTTGCATATGCCTGTAAAAACAGAGTCCCAAGTTGCAGCCAGTATTTGCACATTAAAGTACCCTCACTGCTACGGTTCTGATCACTAAGCATATATCTAAATTTTATGGGATGGTGATTTCTCAGTATGAGTGAAAAATTCATAATGGGATGTTAAACAAATGAGTAAATTTTATTCTATATGACATTCCTTTGAAATTATTATAGTATAGATACTGTTTAAGCTGTATGTATCATTATGTAATTTGCGTTGATTTTTTTCAGAAATGTTGGAAGGTGACAAAGATAGAGGAGAAGAAGCTAGATGCATTGCAGTTCAGATGCTTGCAGAGGATCCTGGGATAAGGTAGCAGCAGATGATGACAAAAAGGAAAGTAGCAGACAGGGTGGACATGAATGCAAAAAGCAATGAGCTGCAGAGAAAGCAATGGAACTGGGTAGGACATGTACTGCGGATGGAAGGCAAACACATCTGTGAGATAGCAATAGTGTGGACACCAGAAGGGAAACAGGCACAAAGAGACCAAAAACAGCCTGGAGAAGGAGAGTAAAAGCAGAAAGAAGGATGGAGAAGATGGAATGAGGTCAAGACAGTAGTCTTTGTGCCTTTTTGTGTGAAGAAAACCAAATGCTTAGTAATGTCTAGATTGTTGGAAATGGGATGACCAGTAATATGCATGGATGTGCTGGAAACTGCATGGAAAAACTGTACTAAGACCATCATGTATTTGATTAATTTATTCAGTGTTAATGAGTTTGACTGATTATTGATTATTTCTTGTTTTCTGCCACACTCAACAATATTTCAGTTATCTGGTGGCGTCCAGTTTTTATTGGTGGAGGAGAGAACCCAGATACAAGGTACCCGGGAAGAGACCACCGACCTTCTGAAAGTAAACTGGCAAACTTTCTCATATATATCGTAATGAGTTTGATTTCATAGAATAGGTATTTTTAGACAAAATATATCTAAACTACAGAGTCCCTGTACATTTAATAGGTTATGATATGTGTGTGGAAATCTTTTCCAAGATAAGCACATATTAGCACATTAGTTTTAATGATGTATATCTTGTGACTATGGAAGAAAATATGTTCAGGACAGAATGTGTGTCTTGAAGAGTTGTTGCCCTTGAATATCATTCCTTGAACTGCATGTATTATATGCAGAAAAATATCCCTTTTGATGTTGTCAGTGGGTGAATTTAAGGCTGGGCAAAACCATTTTCTCTTTTATCTTTCTTTTAATACTTCTGTGTCAGTGAGAAATTTAAACGGGGTGAAACCATTTGCAATATTATTACTGATTAATGTACTTTGTGATATCCTATTATTGTTATATTTGATCTATTTCAGGGCTTTACATTTGTACTCTTTACAATACAATATTCTGCACCAAACCTAATTCAGGAGTTATTGTCACTAGCAGCAAGTTTATTATGATATGCTATGGAGTTTGTTAATTTGTTAAGAAACTTCACTGCATGTCATAATGAACTTGTTTAACTTGAAAAAAATCTTGCTATAAGGACTCTTGGTTAAAGATTAAAAGTATTTTTGAATTTGTATCTCCCAAGGAATTCCTTATAAACAAGCTTTACTTCATCATGATTACAGTATATAGATTCATGTGCATTTCATTTTATTAGACTTTCTCATTTTATTACATTTCTTGCAAGTTGCTATGAAAAGATTTATGGTCTTTAAAAGCATTGATATAGTGAAAAGCTAAGATCCAACTGCCATTCAGGAATTTGTGTACTAAGTCAACAAGGGCAACACTCAGTTGTACAAATAGCATCAGGACATGTCCTCACAACCTCCATGCCACGTCCAGGTAGAACACCCGTAGCACAGTTTTCTCCCATTCTATGCATGCAGATGGACATCGGAATTCCTTGGTGATATGATTGCCAATATCTCCCATGAAGTTTTTCATGTTCTTGTAAAAGCTGTCACAGACACTAATACTAATACATTGGCTGACACATCATTTTAGAACTAATGAATTGAACGATGAAGCCACCCCCCCCCCCCCCCCCCAAAAAAAAAAATACAGACCCTATTAAAGATTTTGAAGTTTGGAATGGAGAGCAACTTGTTTTTGTATTTATTTATTTTTTATTTTATTACTATTATTATTTTGGTACCAATTTTCTTTTGAAGGCTATGAATCGCAGATAAAATCCCCCCCCCCCCCCCCCCCCCCCATTGACAACATCTACGTAGTCTTTGGTGATCAGGTCTTCCAAGAGTCTGTTGGAATCCTCATGAGCACGGATTGCAATTCTTTTTTAACTGACCTGTTTTGGTGTTCATATGGGGCAGAGATCATTCAAAAGCTTCTACATGAGAAGAAAAGGCCTCTTGCTGTAGCTCTCACTCGATCGACACTAAGATATATCGACGACATTTTATCAATACGGGATATCGAAACTAAGAGAACTCTTAAAAAAAAAAAGTTACGAAAATTATTCTTCATTTGGACAACTCTTGTATACGAAAGTGATGACTAAAGTCGATTCATTTCTGATACAAAAATATCTGCCCGATTTGAAAATTATTTTTCAGAAATGTAGCAAGCGAATATCCTAGTACCAAAAACAAAAGCTATTAGATTTTTCTGATGTTTGGTTGCGGAAGGCGATTCAATAATAACTCGCAGCATCGACGGTGTATTTCCTCTACCGTATGGTATGTGAATATTTACTCAATTGTTAAATTTTCCATGAGTTATTTTTAAATGCATACATCATTTTAATAGCTGCTCACTTTTTATACATGGCAGTGTAATGAAAGGTTGAAAACCGATGAATTGAACTCGTGTACTGAAGGATACCCCCCCCCCCCCCCCCTCCACGATTTTGGGCTTTGGACAGAACTACTTATCTTGTTAACTAAGAATTTTCAGACTAATATTAAAGCAGCTTTAATCCCCGTCTGCTCCTCCCCTTTCAACAACCAAAATCGACGCTTACTGCCTGATACGGTTATTATATCTGATACATATAGTGTGCTTATTGATAGTCTAGTCAATCTACAGAAAAAATAGCCCAAACGGAAACTAATTGCAACAGAAAGTTTCACTGCATTTTTTAAAACTTATAAGTGCTCTAAACATTACATAAAAAGTTTAGAGCATTTATATGCGGGGAAAGTGGTTTTTTAAGGTGATAAAAATGCTGATTTTTGACACAGATTTATATACAAGAAAAGTCTTATACATGGAATATGAATGTTCTATTAACAAAACAAATGTATATCCTTTAAAAAATTTTTATTGAAAATGCAATGCTGTATATAGACCCTTACACTTAAGCATGTAATTATAAACTTTCTGATGAAAATTTTAATTTTCTACACATAAGTACCATCTTTCTTGCACTACATATTATTTCGATGAAGGCAGTTTATATTATAGTACACATAATAATGGTTCATTCACCCCATTTTAATTATGCTTCAAAATAATTGAAACAGCTAAGAGTGGACATTTTAGTCATCAGTTATAGAGTCATCTTCAATATCATCCTCTGTCGAGTAGGAGCAATATCCACGGCATTCACTGCAACTTAAGGAGCAGTCCAAACCATTCTTTCTGCAACTGCATCTCTTAGAGTCACAGTTAGTCTTGCAACTGCATTTAACTGTTTTGATGAGAATAGAAGGAGCTGCAGATTTGCCTGTTTTTACGGGAAATAGTTTTCCTAATGATGTATACCACCCCCAATCACAAGGATTAAGACTCTCAGCAGCCATCCAGTAACGACATTGTAAATATGCACGTTGAATATGAAAATTGGCTGCATCTTCAGTTGGTGGCAAACTCTGGACTTGAACGGATATAGATCCCGCTGTTACTTTAGTACCAAATTTTCTGAATCTTAGAACATCTAATCCTTCAAATGGCACACCTCCATAAAGACAACTGATAACTTCTAAGCCTGACTTCAAAACATTTTCTTTTGAGGAAAATATATCATATAGCTCTCTTGCATATGCTTCGTACTTTGGAGTTTTTTCAGTGCAGCTGCCTTACCAATTCCAAAAAGCTTTTGAAGTTGTATCGCACCCTGTAAGGGCATGGATAGCTGGAAGGCGATGACATACTTCCTCCCCAAGAAGTAGCTTTGTTTTATGGATGTCCCAAAGTTTTGCTTTTTGTCCCCTCTTCGGTTCTGGTCCCAGTAGAATGTCATTTAAAGTCGGATCTAAATAGTAACAAAGAAGGACAAGAATATCTGTATCTTCAGCAACAACCATTACTTTCTGTTCTCTTGCAAAATTTATTGCTGTTTTCACAATTGGCAAGTCTGCATCGTCTTGGGTATGTACTACTTCAAAATTTGCATTTCGGAGTTTACACCCTAGGAGATCAATAAACCGTTGTTTATTCCTGGGATTTGTTAGGAAGATGTCTTTGTTGGATCGACAGGGCATGCCCTCGGTAAACAAAACTACTGTGGCTAATATCCCTTTGCTGCGTCGAAGGTGTGTGATGTACTTTGTGCTAGGAATATCAGAATAACCATCAAAGACAATAACAGCACCAGGATACCTACTGGAAAAAAAATCAACATATCTGGTACAAATGTCGCCAAAATTCTCGCCTTTTAGCCATGGAATCCGATGAAGTGCTCCACCATCAAGTACATGTTTAATACAATCAGGATTTTTTTTCAGCAGTACAATTTCCAAGATCCCATATGTAGACTGCAAGGCTTGACTTGTGTGCTTCATTGTATCAAATAACGCAGGTGGCATACTGCACAATTCATATGTGAGTACCTCAGATAAATCTAAATCCATGCTATTGGCGACTGTTGCAAACCTGAGGGTCAATTAACACTGACTCCTCCTCAATTTTCAATAGGTTTTTAGAGTTTAATGTATATACTTGCTGCGATTTCTTGAAGGAGTATGTAGAAATAGCATAGCCAATCATAGATTCAATAATCCTTTCTCCAACATCCCTTGCAGAATCTGCGTTGACCTTACTGTCTGCAGTCACACCAGTTTCTATGTTTCTAAGGAAAGATGACTCCCCAAATGGATCTCTCTCTTTGATGAATGACAGCATGATTAGAACATCTTTTCTGTCCCTCTCCATTCGTGAATTACCTGCCTGCTTGTGCTGTTCACTTGTTGCAAATGCCATACCAGTAAATTCATTCACTGAGTTTGTAATCTCTGCACAAGCTGGCATCGACAGCAACCATTGTGATCTTTGATTCTCTGTCATACCACGTCCCCTCGTTAACCCTCCTGATGACTTCACACTTCTCATCAAAACCTGTTCTATGATGAGGTCCGTGGAAAGACCGGCCCAGTGCCTATCCGATCGTCGCATCACATGGTATCCATTGACAAACTGTGTGTGCACAACTGGATGTGTCATGGGCAATTTCTGCATATCAGCAAGGTATACAGAAGAAGACTTGGTGTATAAATTATGGCCAGATGCAGCAAAAAAGGACAACATATTCTGAACACTCTTGAGGTGGAGCTCCCAGTTTCCAATTCTTTCAGCTTTCAGAAAGGTCTTGAATATTGAAACCATTTCAAGGTATTGTCCCCAGAGTTGTGCAGTTCTGCCATTTGTCATGAGTTCCTGAAAGCCATTTTTAAACTTTCTGCAGTGCTTCACTTCCTCATCATTGAATATACTTTCAAATGTTTTTCTGCCTGCCATAAACTGGTCATATAATTCTTTAACTTCTCTTCTGGAAGAATTGCTGAGTAAAAAACTTTGATTAGATACATCTGTATCATCAGAGTCTGGTGTTTCATCAGGATATTCCTCTTGTGCTTTTCTCGCTAACTTGGACTGTATTAATGTATAAAGTGCTGTCTCTAGAAGTATGTGTGCTCTACTTGCCCTTGACATTGCCTTTCCAGTAAGGATGTGTGGAACTGCATTCTTGTCATATATCAATTCGAAAATCTCTTGAAGGCAAGACCCATACATGATATGCCCAATGCTTCCCAAAAAACTCATACATATGTGAAAGCCGCCCAAGCGCAGTACCATTTTCCTTATCTCATTGTTTGACTGTTCCTTTGCTCGTATGTCATAGGCCTTCCAGTACAATGGCTGGTCAAATGTAAGAATAGGCGTTTTCTTGTACCGTAGAGCTTGATTTGTTAAAACAACATTGTTGAGTAAATGCAGGATGGATCACTTGGACTTAAGTCTATCATAGGAAGAAAGACCACTGATGTAGTTCCAGGATAAGTGCCTGTTGATGTCACCTGCCAAACACCAGACCAGCCAGGTGTAGGTGTCTTCAAAGGCCATGCAATTTGCATGAAGATGTCAAGGTTGCTGGTATGATCGTTCACATTAGTATCCTCCAATCTGGTATATCTCAATTCAGACATGGTGTTGATAGGGGCTTTATAGTATGTCAAATCAATTTTTCCTACTGGTTTGAAGTCACTGATGGTCACAGATTTCCTCTTTATAACATTGTCTACAAACACACCAGGGGTAATACCAGCAACAATGCCCATTCCATGGAATGTTTCATTGCCATCAAGGGTACAAATATTGTGGTCCACATTATCAGCAATGAACTGTAAGCAGCTATTTTCCTGGCATCCAGGCAAGGACACGCCCTGAGATAAAGCAGCACAGGTTTCAAATCTTTGTACTTCTGGATAGGAGGAACAAAATCCCATATTATACAAGGTTTCTATAAGTGACCTGGACCCAAAATTGTTGTGCATTTGAATTGCAAGTCCAATCTGTAGAGGTGGGAGCAAACATCTGGGCCTTGTTGCCTGCATAATAGCCTGTCCTATGGATGGAACCTTCACATCATTTTCCTTTTCAACAAACAACCCCGCCCGCGTGGCGCAGTGGTTAGAGCGTCGGGCTCAAAGATCTGATGATCCTTGAGTCGGTGGTTCGAATCCCACTGTGGGACGTGGGTGCCGGTCTTTCGGATGAGACCGTATAAACCGAGGTCCCGTGTCGCAGTAGCTGTGGCACGATAAAGATCCCTCCCTGCTCAAAGGCCCTGAGTGCCGAGCATAGGCCTAAATTTGCAGCCATGTCACCGGTAATGGTGACAGCCGCCGGATAGCTGAAAAATTGCTCAGGCGGCTATAAACAAATAAACAAAAAAAAACCCACCAAACAAACAACCCTTGCAACAATGTTCTGAGACCACTTGGAATATAATTCATGTTGTCTGATAATGAGGAAATTGAGTTGGCGGATGGATAGGTGTCTTTTGATACATCAATAGACCTTATTTCACTTTTTAGAAGTTTTGCTGCTGTTGTTATAATTGAAAGCCTTTCTTCCTCTGCATCCTTGAATTTAGGACAATGGTAGAAGTCCTGGAGAATATTGTTTGCTGTGTCTCTTAGAGTTACAACTCTAGAAGTGCCATATTTTTCAAAAATTACAATGCCATCTTTGAAGTGATCCTTGAGGTTTTTTTTCCATGTAGACTGAGGTGTAAGCATCATTTCCACACAATTTTCTCATTTCTTCTACAAGCTCAGTGATTGTGACTTGTTCATCTTCATGTTCCTTTAAAAAGGACACAATGTGCTGAAAATACTTCTCTGTGTTGTTTGGCTGTCCTCTCTTAGAAGCGCGATCAGTTTCAGAAACAAATGTTTGTTTCTTTGTTCGAAAATTAACACTACAACTCTGATGGTATAAAGCATCTGCAGCATGCAAATCATTGATACATTCGATTCTACCACGCACTTCAGTCGACCAGTCATCTCCTCTTTCATCACAAATCAGTAGAATATTGCTTTGAAAATCATTAGCTCGAACTGGATATACCTCTATTGATCTCTTCTTAAACTCCTTTTTAGCTGTTTGTCCACAGAAAAGACACTGAGTAGCGAACATAAACTGTTCTTTAGTGCGAGTCAGAGGCTGATTTGAAGCACACTCATTAGATACTGACTTTTTTTGTGGCAGTTTTGTGAATGTTATATTCGTTTATATAGACCTCTCGGCATTTTGAATATACATACTGTCCAGCTTCTGTGAAAAGTTTGTCACCGCGCTTTTGGGCTGCATCATTAATTCCTTTGCTTCCCTTTTCCCTCAAGCATACAAGTGGCAGATTATCATCTTTCAAACAAATGACACATTTGGTCATCTCTGTCTGTGATCTGAAATATGGTGATTAAACTTAAAACATGAGAGCATTGTTAATTCTGATTTTAAAAAAGCAAAATTCAAACATATTCATGAAGGCATTTTAAATTGATTCATAAGATTTAGAAAAGTGATGTAGAAATAATAAAACAAAAATGATAAGCATATACATGAAATAATATGAAATATTATTTATGATTTAACTCAACATAACAGAAATAAATAAAACTTAGCTTAGTGTTTCTCAATTTCCCAGAAAATACTTGGTCATTCTTGATACAGCAGCAGGAAACATAATAAATCAAACACAAAAATCATAAAATGAAGAGCAAACACATGAAAAATTGATGGTTTTTATGTAATTTTTCAACTAATGGTATTCCATTCTTTTTTGTTTCTAACAATGGCACCCCTATTAAAGGTCATTCTTGTACAGAAGCATAATAAATCAAACACAAAAATCATAAAATGAAGAGCAAACACATGAAAAAATTGATAGTTTTTATGTAATTTTTCAACTAATGGTTTTCCATACATTTTTGTTTCTGACAACTACACCCCTATTAAAAACGTGTAATAGAGAAAGAAAAAAGAATAGATGAAGGAAAAGAAAATAATAAGGGTTTGAATACTAACTCTGGATATGTTTTAGTGATTTATCTCTTTCCCACTTAGTTTATCATCACCTACAGTAGGGGGACAAAAGTGTTGAGAAAAAAAATGGCGTCACGTTACCAATGCAAGCGAGATAACTCATACGGAAAACCTTCTTGACAGTTGGTTTACTTAGACAAAATAAAATAACTTACCTTAGTACTTAGTTAAGTGTCCCTTCAATCGAATTACTTGCTGGATTCTCCTGGGAACAGAATTATAAAGATTTCTCACATAATTTAAGTTAATGTCCTGCCATATCCTCAGCGTGTGTTGAAAAAGTTCATCTGCGGAATTTATATTGTGCATCTGTGATTGAAGTTTCCGTTTAATATATAGCCAAACATTTTCGATGATGTTTTAGTCTGGAGACTGTGCAGGCCAGCTCATGCCTTTAATTCGATTTCTGGCAATGAATTCCTGGGTCCTACGAGATCGATGTACGGGGGCATTGTCATCCTGAAAAAGGTAGCTTCCGTTGGGAAAATGACGCACTATCACAGGCCAGAGGTTTGTATCTAATATGTCAATGTATTTTTCAGAATTTATATTTCCTTCCACTCGACATAATGTCCCCACGCCATGAAAACATAAGCAACCCCAAACCATGATGCTGAACTTTCGGCCATTTTGTCGCGGTACTAAGTCGGGTCTCCAACCTTCACCGGCTTTTTTCCACACATACACTCGGCTGTTCTCACCAACACATATCTGAGACTCGTCACTGAATATAACTTTCGACCACTGATTTTGTACATCCCATCGCCTCTTCCCTCTACACCATGATAAACGTTTCTTTCTGTTGACACTCTTTATCACAACTTTTTTCCTATATACACCCCTTGAGAAACCACTAGCTTTCAGTCGGCGTTTAATAGTTTTCTGAGACACTGATTTTGCTCTTCTGTCATTAAATTCAGCAGTAATGTCCCTAAGAGGAGCCCGACGATCCTTGTTTACAATCCTCTGAAGCCTCCGATACTCCCGATCGTCAATAGAACGAGGCCGACCTGATCTTGGTAAATTTTCCGTAGATCCTGTACTCTGAAACTTCCGAATAACACGATACACTGAAGCTAGAGATCTGTTGACACTGCTTGCAATATCTGATGCCTTTTCTCCGTTCAAAAACAATTCCACGATCACTTGTTTCAAGGGTGTTGACATTTCTTGTCGATTTGCCTCCATTTTGTTGTCGAGATATTATGTAAACAAAACTATGAGCAGACGATGAATTACACGTAATGGTCTACGTCACACATGCTAACCTATTTATATTTCAAGGGAATTTCCATAACTCGAACAATAAACAGTAAATAAACAGATTTATTATGCGCGATATTTTTGATAAGGTAACGTGACGCCATTTTTTTCTCAACACTTTTGTCCCCCTACTGTACATCCATACAAATAGATCCTAGTATGTCTAACCCGTATACATGTACATAGTTGAACTTTCAGAGATGATTATCTTAATGAAATAAAAGCTTTACACATTACTTACCTGTCTTTTCTATTCCATTACAAAAATACAATAACTGAAAACAACATCGTCTGATATAGCACTATGTAAACAGGAAGTTGATTTATTATCTCCCTTTGAAGGTACTGCAGCTGAGTGGGGAAATAAAATATTAAAGCAAAATTATTATTTTAAACCCCCCCCCCCCATTTCCCCTTCCTAAATTTTTCTAAACTTTTGATATGTTCAAACACATATATGATATGATTTAAATTTGTTGAAATAAATTCTGTTGCAATTAGTTTAATTTTTTTTCTGGATTGACTAGACTATAATGAAAGAAGACATTTTGGGGGTTTCATTTTTAAACTTCAAATTTAGCCATTGAAAACAAACTTGGAACATTCCAATTTTTTTTTTAAAAAGCTTTACTTTCTAAGGTTAGATATTATAAGATATTAAAAGGCTGTGAGAATGGGAATACATTTAAAAATCTCATTCTTATGGATGCTAAATTAGAAGATATGACAACCTTTATACTAGTTTTCGTATGACCAAAAGTTATTTCCCTTTGCCGCCATGTTCGAGGTCCAGAGGATGACATATCGTCTTGTGTAACGAAATTTAAGCTTGCGAAACAAATAATGGTAAAAATTGTTACTTTATAAAATTGTGAACAAGTGGAACTTTTACTCATGTATATGGAAAACAATGATTCACATATATCCTTAACTGGTTAGTATCGGTAGCTCAGTGGTCAAAGCGTTCGCTTAATATCCGGTAGGTCGTGAGTTGGAGCCCCTGCAAGATGTAAAAATAGGTAGTGATTGCTCCTTCGACAAACACTTGGCATTTAGAAGTGAGAATTACGGGTCGTTTGGATATGACCTTAAAAACGGCGTTGACACTTTAAAGAACTCTCACTGCTACGGCCCTGAGCGCTAAACATAGGTAAATTTGTAGTATTTCACCTACAGCTGGTGACGTCTTAGTATGAGTGAAAAATTCTTGACGGACGTAAAACAAACAAACTAACTAAAACTGGTAATGTAATGAAGGGATTTGAGCAAGTCGACCTTCAACATAACGGAGAAAGGGAAGTAACTTTCACCAAAATATCGTCTATCGAAAACTATGTATAATGGTATGTATATTGGCAGGGGCAAATCCCTTTGTAAGTTACAATAAAATATGTTCAAATCAATTAATAAATTAAGAATGAAAATAAAATTCCCATCATTAGATAGATTGATATTGTTTAACGTCCCGCTCGAGAATTTTTCATTCATATGGAGACGTCACCATTACCGGTGAAGGGCTGCAAAATTTAGGCCTACGCTCGGCACTTGTGGATTTTGAACAGGGAGGAATCTTTATCGTGCCACACCTGCTCTGACACGGGGCCTCGGGTTTTGCGGTCTCATCCGAAGGACAGCCCCATTTAGTCGCCTCTTACGGCAAGTAAGGGGTACTGAGGATCTATTCTAACAACCCGGATCCCTACGGGGCCCCATCATTAGATTACATAAAACCGATGGTGGCTTCGACAACTATTTGAAGAATTTCTATATTGAAAATTTCAACAGGCAATTACAAAACATAGAATTTTCTAAATATAGAAAATTATTATTTTATAGCAAGAGTAGGAACAAATTATGAGTTACAAGAATATTTATATTTATAATTACCAAAACCAAACGTTCTAAATCAATAAAACTAATAATTTCTGCGCATCCTTTCGAAATCGAACTGGTAGATATTCAAAACCACTCTCGGTTTGTTGTTGTTGGGTATTTTTCTGTTAAATATAAATTGTATTATAAAATAAATTATTTATAATCGGAGTGATGACACATCAAATGAAAATCTTTGTAAATGTATTGTATAGTACTTGGTAATCCTGTCAATGAAGTTCATACTAGAAGATTAGGTTAGATTTTGCGGGAACGCCCTAAAGAGCGCAATGATACTTATACTTAACATGCATGTACAAATAGCTTAACTTTATAAATCTACACTATCTACATGACACATTTTCATATTGTGTAACATGATTGTATGCCAGAAGGTTTAGTGGACCAATCAATGAATTGAATTATTCAAGGAATAAATGTTTACATTTAAAAAAAAACCAACCAAACATTTATTTATTTTTTAAGAGAGTTCGGGGTAGATATAAAGTGGACATCTTATTGCTTCGGCGCTAAGATGTTTTATCAATGTTCCGTCGTTTTAACTCCAGTTTATATATGTTTGCATTTCTTGAGAAACATATTGTTATTTACAGGTTCTCGGACAATTATCCCAATTTTTACTACGTGTCATAAAAAGAACTTTTTAAAGAAAACTATCTCCACAATCTGGTAAACATATTGATACAGTTATGGGTCATTACATATCTCTGTTTATGTGTCGACGTGGGACGTAACATATCTCTGTTTATATGCCTCAGTATCCCTTGCTTGACGTAAAAGACGACTAAATGGGACAGTCCTTCGGATGAGACCGCACGTGTGGCACGATAAAGATATCTCCCTGCTCAAAGGCCATAAGCGCCGAGCATAGGCCTAAATTTTGCAGCCCTTCACCGGCAATGGTGACGTCTCCATTTGAGTGAAAGATTTTCGAGAGGGACGTTAAACAATACACAATCAATCAATCTCTCTCTTTATGTGTCGATGTTGTCTCTGTCAATCATACCGAGGTCTAGATTAATTTTTGCTAGAATTCATGTGCACACCAGTTTAATTAATGAAAACAATACCTGATCTGATGCACAAATCAAATGAGTTATTACGTGCACGTGTTAATCTGCCATTACAATAACTCTACAGTCGCGTCTCTTCGTTGTCGTTTTCCTTTACAATCTAATATTTTCGTCCTTCATTATTGTCTATGTCAAGTTCTGGCGGAACCCAACACCTCATCCAATCCCCTGGGTTTCGAGTCAACCGGTCAACTTGCTTTTCTGGGTGTTGACCATCTGGTCTCATGCTTTGAGTTTTCAGTCACTTGCTTTTCTGAGTCTTGACCATCTGGTCTCATGCTTTGAGTTTTCAGTCACTTGCTTTTCTGGGTGTTGACCATCTGGTCTCATGCTTTGAGTTTTCGGTCACTTGCTTTTCTGGGTTTTGACCATCTGCTTTGAGTTTTCGGTCACTTGCTTTTCTGGGTCTTGACCATCTGGTCTCATGCTTTGAGTTTTCAGTCACTTGCTTTTCTGAGTCTTGACCATCTGGTCTCATGCTTTGAGTTTTCGGTCACTTGATATCCTGTATCCCGAGTCTTCAGAACACATGCGTTCCCGTCCATATTAATAAGTCCATGATTACTTGCTTTTGAAGATGATGCGTCTTCTAATAACTTGTTTTTTAAAGTCCTCAGTCTTCTAATAACTTTTTTAAGTGTTCAGTCTTACAATAGGTCGTCATTACCCCTTGCTTGTCGGAGGAGACATCTAAATATGACGGTCCTTCGGATGAGACAGCAAATATCAATGCCCGGTATCACAATGGTTTTGGTATGATAAGGATCCCTCCATGCTCAAAGGCCATATTATTTGATTGTTTTACGTCCCGTCGATTTTCACTCATATTGAGTCGTCACCAGCGAAGTTGAAGTACCACAAATTTAGATCTATGCTTAGCGTTCAGGGCCCTAGCAATGAGGGTTTTTTAACGTGCCAACGCCTGTCGCGACAAGGGACCTCCGTTTTAAGGTCATTAGAGTTAGTCAGCTGTCAATGTAGATCCAGAATACATGTTTTACAACTTCCCCGCTTTGTCAGTTTGAAGTTATATATTTGTGTGAAGCTAATGTATTTAGCTAAAATAATGAAATAACTTGTTGTCGGAACATAATACACCATAAATCAACAGGCCTAGTCGAACTCAGTTGAAACTGCCTTTATAAGAAGAAACAGTCACATATATTTATTCTATATATTCTTCTAGAAAATCAACAACTGGTATTCGACTTTGTAATGGATATTTTAACATAAAATATACTGCTGCAATGTGTGTTGAAGAGCACTGAAAACTGCATACCTGCCCAAAATGGCAACCAAACTAGCCACTCGGCACGAGAATACAGGGGCACATAACTCACACTTCCGGTAAAAAATTTTTTTTAACAAATATCGGAGTGTGTGAAAAGAGAGATAACTCTTGCATGTTAACAAACAAAAAACGGAGGCAGCACATATAGTGGACTTCACCGCGAGTCATGTCCCTTTGTGGGGTCAGCCAAAGGTCAATCGGTAAAAAATATTTACCCTACCAAATATAATAGGTTTAATTTTACTGTGAATTATAACTAATTATTAATTTTTCAAACAAGTTTATGGGTTGCCCCACCATGGGGCATTATTGTAATAGACTGCAATTGATTTTAAAAAATGTCAAAACTACAGATATGAAAGTTAAAAAGCCAACGTAGGGTATTACGACTTTTTAATCTGAATAATGGCGGACAAGGGACGTAACTCGCGCAAAGTGTATTGATACCTGTAGTGATGTACACACTGTATCGGCGATTGTAATATTGAAACTTTATCCTGGGTTATACGTGCCGCATTATTTACTTGATTTGTAATTACTGTAAAAATGAGCAGAAAATAGTCCTGAACGGATATTTTGGCATTAGCGCCATTATGTGGTTGTCGTCTGGAATGTATTAATTACATATAATATCACTTGTTGTGGTATGTTATAAATGAATAAAAATAAATGTATATACTTTGTGTGAGCAATAGGGACTCTCTCTCTCTCTCTCTCTCTAGAGGATTTAGAGGGGCCCTTTCTGGGCGGAGGGAAAATATAAACTTCGGTCACAACTCCACTTTAAAAAAATCTGGATCCGTCTCTAAATTTTGATAAAAACTAGTCAGTGATCACGTGCTTTCCAAATCCGCGACAATCTTTCTTTCACTGTTTTGAAGTTGATCAAGCGATACCGAATGAGAATTGGAGAGCATTTCATTGCATTTCAGTTTGTATTTATTTGCAAAGAATCTTCGCAGCAATTGGAGAGTATTGTCTTTGTTGCCTTTGTATTGAGAATCTTCACAGCATCTGTATTTGAAGGAGACTTGCATGTCCCACGGATCTTCCACCACTGCATTACTTGTATTCCAAGAGCACATCCAATGAATTCAAGATGGAGATGGTATCTAGGGTATGCATTATTTAATTGATTTGAGCATGGCTTGAGTATGAGTAAGATGATCGCTTGTTTTTGTCTGTCCGTCCGTCTGTATGTAACCCTTTTTACAGAACCACTGGGTCAATTTCAATCAAACTTGGTACAAATGGGAATTCAATACAAGCTGTAACTGAAGGTAAATAGATAGAAATGTAAAACAACAAATAGAATCACATATTTATGATTGCATAAATTTAATCTCATTGAATCAGAGTGAATCTGAGGCAATGCACCAGTCAAATCAGCAATGTCAATGCATGAATTACTGTCGGGATGACAGGCCGTCAGTAATTCTTGCAAGTAAACTCCGATGTGCATGGACCTTGGAGGTCACAAACTCGGAAAATGCGAGAGAGAGAGAGAGAGAGAGAGAGAGAGAGAGAGAGAGAGAGACTGCGTCAGTGTCAGATTAAAAGAGGAAATATGCCAATATGATAAGAATATTTGAATGGCACATTTGTGTAATTATTACTTTCTTACACTTATAATATGTCTAATTAAGTCATTCATGGCACGATGTAATATTTTAAAACAATTGAAATGTATAGCCACGCACGTCAGTTTCTATCTGCATTTGACTAAGATCTCGGAAAACAATTATGTTCGACAACCATCGTTCCCGTGTCCAAGTATACAACGATTGTGTTAGAGGTTATGACAGTTTAAACGATATTTAATGTATGCTCTTAAGCAATATTCCCCTGTTTATTTTGCTGATTTTTACGTCAGATCTTGGGGAATGTATCAGAGTACAGCACAATCCCTATATTTAGCTGTATAGCTTTATTAAACTATATAGCTCTATAAAGCTGTTTGAAATAGCTTGATATAGCTATTTCAAATCTTTTATGAAAATAATTTCTAAAAGCATAAAAATCGAATTTCATTGAGTGAACACATTCCATCGTTATGCTCCATAAAACACAATGTGAACAAAAAATATTTCCTTGAACTGCATCCCTCAGGAAGAATTCGATTCAAATTTGTCACATGTTCAGGGTTGTTAAGCAACAATTATCCAGTCTACAGCATAGAATAAAAGCTAACGAAGATCAAAATAACGATGGATTGGAAATCATATTCCACATTGCGAAGTCATCATACTTGTCTATGCTTCAACGCACACAGGGTAGTGGACAGTGAACAACACAAAAGAAATTTTCATTCCATGAAAATTCTTAAAATGACGTGGTGTGGTATTGTTATGAATTCTAATAAGAAAAAGGTTCTGGTTAGCTAGTTTCAAAGTATGAACAAGTTCAAAAATTATGTGACTATTTGGCTATGTCATTGTACTAAAGAAATCTAATCTAATTCAGTATAAGCTAGTTACATCAAGCTATTTCAAATAGATCTTGTGCTGGAAATTACTGCAGGAAATTAATTAAAACAAAATTCTTTTCGGAAGTAGCAGGGCCACACTAAATCAAATCCACATGTAACTGTTTCCAAGTTGTGTGGATTCTGTATTCAAGTTTTCTTATTCCCCTGTGAGTATAGTTGAGGACGTATTTGTCCTGTATTTCTGTCTGTCCGAAACTTTAACCTTGCTCACAACCTTGAGGGGTGAGTGATAGAGCTTTCATATTTCATATGCACATTCTTTGAAACATGAACTTTTCTTTGGTATCAAATTTGGTAGCTCTATCTACAATGATTACCTTAAATATTTTTATCCAAAACTTCATTTTCTTAAATCTCTCTACTTTGAGTCATTTGCTATCAATGCCCAATCATCTTTTATTCAGAAGTCTTCATCCATTGTTACTGTCAAAGAAGTGGGGGCCAGTCACAAAACATATCTTTTATATGCAATGGAAAATGAGCAATGCCCATTGCACTTGATATTTTAGAGTCACACGTAAAATAGTAACAGGTTCTCTTACCAGAGAGTTGCATTGTTGATTGTACGTTGACATGCAGATGATATGTACCTACCAACACAAATGTGGAATTCTTCACGAATTATTCATTATAATTATTTATTATAAATGGAATGTTTAAATGATTGAAAGAACCACATATACACGTGTATTGATTCTGAGCAACATCATATCGAATTGAAAAACCATAATTTTCAATTGACATTACATAAAACATTTCACATTCTTCAATCTAGCAATACTATAATACGTACGAGTTAAAATCAAATCTGTAATCTAAATCTTGGTTATGATCACTACAAACAAGATAACTTAACGTTTGGAATACTTAAAACTATAATTCTCTGACAGTAGGAATGATGTATCACGATGAACAGAATGTATAAAAGTTCACGAGTACAATTGAGTATAGTTTATGAAACTCTAAAAAAAATGTACATTACAGAATATCACGTACATTTCCCCGCATGTCGTATTGATGTAGATAGAACATTATTTGCAAGTTAAGAAATGGGTAAAATACACAATCTTTCGTCTATTTATTAAAATTTATGAAAATCGTTATATTTTAGCCTCCGTGGCCGAGTGGTTAGAGCATCTCAGCTCTAGTCGGCGCATGTTCGATTCTCGCTCTCGCCGATATATGTGAGAAAGTTTGCCAGTTTACTTTCGGAAGGTCGGTGGTCTCTTCCCGGGTACATTGTATCTGGGTTCTCTCCTCCTCCTACAAAAACTGGATGCCACCGCATAACTGAAAAATTGCCGAGTGTGGCGGAAAACTACAATCAATCAATCAGTATACCGATCTTGTGTCAGAAATGCATTGGTTTTAAAGAAGAACGTACGTTTCATTTTTGTGCATAACGGATTTTAATTGCTTTTGAAAAAGTACTTAGCTTTTTAGGAAATAATAATATTGCACGAAACATTATAAAAATCCAATAGAAATGTCGGCGATGGTATTGCACACACTAACTGAGGATGGGTATATAGATTTCTTATTGCAAGACCTAAAATTTCATACCATGATTTTTAACCTTTTGACCTTGTATCATTGTTATGTCGTGACCCTTTGGGGATAAGTTGGGACCACAATATGGGGGTCAACATTTTTCATGGGAATAAAGATTCAAAAAAATTTTAAAATATTAAATCGCAATAGCTGAGTCAAAATGACTCAGGTGAGCGGTGTGACCCATAACCCTCTTTTGTTTACTGAAAAGTTTGGAAAGCGTGAGAATTTGTTGTCCTTATGTGAAAGCATGAAATGGGCGTGAAAAGCGTGAGACTTGCGAGTACATCACGAGGCATCATACGTCTGCCCACGTCCTTAAAAATTATACCTATACAAAATTTCAGCGTCTCCGTACCTACTTTTCAATATTACATGAAGATATTGAAGATATTCGTAAAAATAAAATATGTATTATGATAACGTGTAAGAAAAAGTTGTTAGAGCACATGTCTTTCCTATTTATAAATATGCTTCAATTTATCTGTGTTCAGGAGTAGTGATGAATTAAAATATTTCACTACCTTTGTCAAAGTTTTGCTTTCACTGAGATATCAAAATTCACATTTTTGCTTTCTACATCAAAATATTGGTTTAGTAATTTCAGAGAAATTATGAATGCTACAGAAATCACAGTGAACAGCAATTAATTGGCAGGAAAGTATTTCAATAACGTCAAGTATAAAATGAATTGTGTAGCTTTTTGAATTCATTTATTTCTATTTTTCAGCTGAGCAGATCACCGCTGGAACTGAGATTTTATCATTAAGTCGGAGTAATATAGCCATTCCAAGATGACTACATGATGCCATAAAAGGTGAAATCTTTGAAATTATCACAACGACAAGAAATGTGCACATATTTACTTCATTTTAATACTAGAAACATTAACATTTTCAATGTAGGTACACCAATATCAACTAATGAAACAGTAAATGAAATAGAATAGTAAAATGGAAATATTAAGATCAAATAGTACAGTAAATGAAACGGTACTGAATTAATAGAATAGCATATTTCATTAAAAGGTACAGTAAATAAAAGAAGTGAAATTAGCAATAAATAAATTAGTTCAGTTAATGAAATAGATAACATAGCAAAATAAACTAGCTAATATGATACTTACATAAAATGAAAGGGTACATTAAATGAATTAGTGAAATAGAGCAATAGATAAATTAGTTCAGTAATTGAATTCGATAAATTAGTAAAATTAAACAGAACAGTTAATCTTGTAGTATATTAACTGAAAGGGTACAGTGAATAAAGTAGAGCAATAAATAAATTTGTTCAGCAATTAAAATAGATCACAAAGCAAAGTATATATAATTTACTTCCCTAATTGAAATAGATAATATAACGAGATAAATAAATCAATATAGTTTGTATATGAAATGAAGGGTACGATAAATAATTAAAATGAGGTACAGTAATGAATAAATTAGTTAAGTAATTGAAATAGATAAAATAGTACAGTCAATAAATTAATATGGTTAGTATAGGTAGTTAAAGCCCCGTGGGGATCCGGGGTAGAATAGGTCCTCAGTACCCCTTGCTTGTCGTAAGAGGCGACTAAATGGGGTGGCTCTTCGGATAAATAAAGAAATAAAATAGTAACTTAATTGATATCAATCAAGCAAAAGTGCAAATAAATTAGTACCGTAAGTAGATGAAAATAGTACAATAAATGAAACCCACAGCATAGGAGAATAAAAATATAGTGAAAGAGATACGGTTTAAGACATATCATAGTAAATATAGTAGTAAATTGAATAAAATATTAAAATAAATTGAATAGTGCAGTGAATGAAATAGTACAGTCCAGAAAATAAGTAAAATCGTTTGATAATGGAAAATTCTTATGAATGCGGTATCTAGATATCTGGAACTCCATCGCACACCGTTATATAGACATTGCAGTTGTGAGAATCGTTTACGTAAGCTTTAAATTTGCATAGGAAATAAAATAGCATAGTAAATAGTAAATGAAATATCTCACTAAATTCTAAAAGAAGAGTAAATGAAATAGAACACTAAATTGAAAGGAAAAAATAGCAGAGTAATAAAACAGCACAGTTAATGTAATAGTATGTTAAATAAAATGACACAGTATTTAAAATAGAGCATTAAATGAATTAATTTAGTTCTTCAAAAGGATAAAAATAATATAGTGAAAGTGTAGGACATATCATAGTAAATATAACAGTAAATTGAATAAAATGTTAAAATCATTTGAATAGTGCAGCAAATGAAATAGTACAGTCCAGAAAATAGGTAAAATGGTTTGATAAGTGAACATTCTTATGAATGCAGTGTCTAGATATCTGGAACTCCTTCACACACCGTTATTTAGACATTGCAGTTATGAGAATCGTCTACATAAGTGTTGAATTTGCATAGGAAATAAAATAGCATAGTAAATAGGAAATGAAATATCTCACTAAATTCTAAAAGAAGTGGAAATGAAATAGAACACTAAATTGAAAAGGTAAAATAGCAGAGTAATGAAACCGCACAGTTAATGTAATAGTATATTAAATAAAATGGTACGGTAAGTGAAATAAGTAAAATAGAGCATTCGATAAATTAGTTTAGTGATTCAAAAAGATAGGAAATAAACTAATATGGTTAGTATAGGTAGTTAAGGCCCCGTGGGGATCCGGGGTAGAATAAGTCCTCAGTACCCCTTGCTTGTCGTAAGAGGCGACTAATTGGGGCGACCCTTCGGATAAATAAAGAAATAAAATAGTAACTTAATTGATATCGATCAAGTAAAAGTGCAAATAAAGTAGTACCGTCAATAGATTAGAACAGTTAATGAAATAGTACAGTAATGATACAATAGATAAAATATTACAGTTAATGAAATAGTAGAACGGTTTGAATAAGTGCAATAGCTTGTACGTAAATGTTAAATTTTCATAAGAAATAAGGTAGTATAGTGAATACGAAATTAAATATCTCACTAAATTCTAAAAGAAGAGAAAATGAAATAGAAGAGTAAATTGAAATGATGAAATAGCAGAGTAATGAAACCGCACAGTTAATGTAATAGTATATTAAATAAAATGGCACAGTAGTTGAAATAGAGCATTAAGTAAATTGGTTTTGCAATTCAAAACGATAAAAATAGTATAGTGAAAATGTTACAGTGTAAGACATATCATAGTAAATATAACAGTAAATTTAATAAAACGTTAAAATGAATTGAATTGTGCAGTAAATGAAATAGTACAATCCAGAAAATAGGTAAAATGGTTTGATAAGGGAACATTCTTATGAATGTGGTGTCTAGATATCTGGAACTCCTTCACACACCGTTATTTAGACATTGCAGTTGTGAGAATCGTCTACGTGTTAAATTTACATAGGAAATAAAATGGTATAGTAGATAGGAAATGAAATATCTCACTAAATTCTAAAAGAAGAGTACATGAAATAGAACACTAAATTGAAATGATAAAATATCAGAGTAATAAAACAGTACAGTTAATATAATAGTATATTAAATAAAATGGTACGGTAAGTGAAATAAGTAAAATAGAGCATTCGATAAATTAGTTTAGTGATTCAAAAAGATAGGAAATAAACTAATATGGTTAGTATAGGTAGTTAAAGCCCCGTGGGGATCCGGGGTAGAATAGGTCCTCAGTACCCCTTGCTTGTCGTAAGAGGCGACTAATTGGGGCGGCCCTTCGGATAAATAAAGAAATAAAATAGTAACTTAATTGATATCGATCAAGTAAAAGTGCAAATAAAGTAGTACCGTCGATAGATTAGAACAGTTAATGAAATAGTACAGTAATGATACAATAGATAAAATATTACAGTTAATGAAATAGTAGAACGGTTTAAATAAGTGCAATAGCTTGTACGTAAATGTTAAATTTTCATAAGAAATAAGGTAGTATAGTGAATACGAAATTAAATATCTCACTAAATTCTAAAAGAAGAGAAAATGAAATAGAAGAGTAAATTGAAATGATGAAATAGCAGAGTAATGAAACCGCACAGTTAATGTAATAGTATATTAAATAAAATGGCACAGTAGTTGAAATAGAGCATTAAGTAAATTGGTTTAGCAATTTAAAACGATAAAAATAGTATAGTGAAAATGTTACAGTGTAAGACATATCATAGTAAATATAACAGTAAATTTAATAAAACGTTAAAATAAATTGAATAGTGCAGTAAATGATATAGTACAGTCAATAAAATAGGTAAAATGGTTTGATAAGGGAACATTCTTATGAATGTGGTGTCTAGATATCTGGAACTCCTTCACACACCGTTATTTAGACATTGCAGTTGTGAGAATCGTCTACGTGTTAAATTTACATAGGAAATAAAATGGTATAGTAGATAGGAAATGAAATATCTCACTAAATTCTAAAAGAAGAGTACATGAAATAGAACACTAATTGAAATGATAAAATATCAGAGTAATAAAACAGTACAGTTAATGTAATAGTATATTAAATAAAATGGTACGGTAAGTGAAATAAGTAAAATAGAGCATTCGATAAATTAGTTTAGTGATTCAAAAAGATAGGAAATAAACTAATATGGTTAGTATAGGTAGTTAAAGCCCCGTGGGGATCCGGGGTAGAATAGGTCCTCAGTACCCCTTGCTTGTCGTAAGAGGCGACTAATTGGGGCGGCCCTTCGGATAAATAAAGAAATAAAATAGTAACTTAATTGATATCGATCAAGTAAAAGTGCAAATAAAGTAGTACCGTCAATAGATTAGAACAGTTAATGAAATAGTACAGTAATGATACAATAGATAAAATATTACAGTTAATGAAATAGTAGAACGGTTTAAATAAGTGCAATAGCTTGTACGTAAATGTTAAATTTTCATAAGAAATAAGGTAGTATAGTGAATACGAAATTAAATATCTCACTAAATTCTAAAAGAAGAGAAAATGAAATAGAAGAGTAAATTGAAATGATGAAATAGCAGAGTAATGAAACCGCACAGTTAATGTAATAGTATATTAAATAAAATGGCACAGTAGTTGAAACAGAGCATTAAGTAAATTGGTTTTGCAATTCAAAACGATAAAAATAGTATAGTGAAAATGTTACAGTGTAAGACATATCATAGTAAATATAACAGTAAATTTAATAAAACGTTAAAATGAATTGAATTGTGCAGTAAATGAAATAGTACAATCCAGAAAATAGGTAAAATGGTTTGATAAGGGAACATTCTTATGAATGTGGTGTCTAGATATCTGGAACTCCTTCACACACCGTTATTTAGACATTGCAGTTGTGAGAATCGTCTACGTGTTAAATTTACATAGGAAATAAAATGGTATAGTAGATAGGAAATGAAATATCTCACTAAATTCTAAAAGAAGAGTACATGAAATAGAACACTAAATTGAAATGATAAAATATCAGAGCAATAAAACAGTACAGTTAATGTAATAGTATATTAAATAGAATGGTACAGTAGGTGAAATAAGTGAAATAGGGCTTTAGATAAATTAGTTTAGTATTTCAAAAGGATAAATCAGTATAGTACCTTTTCAGTTCAGTAATTAAATAGAGAAGATAGTACAATAAAGAAAATGGTGCAGTTAATAACATTCAGGTACATGATATCTTAGTAGTAAAATTTAATAGCAGAATTAATATATTATAGTGAAAGAGATACGGTTTAAGACATATCATAGTAAATATAACAGTAAATTGAATAAAATATCAAAATAAATTGAAAGTGCAGTAAATGAAAAGCGACAGTGACTAAAATAGATAAAATCGTTTGATAAGGGAATATTCTTATGAATGTGGCATTTAGATATCTGGAACTCCAGCACACACCGTTATTTAGACATTGCAGTTGTGAGAATCTTCTACGCAAGTGTTAAATTCGTATAGGAAAAAAATAGTATCGTAAATATAATAGCGAATGAATTATATTATACAGTAGGAAAGGTATTGCAGTAAATTAAAGAGAACATAAATAAAATAGTAGAGTACATAAAGTAGTACAGTAAGTCATATAGTACAATAAATGAAATTGATTGGTTGTTGTTGACCATCACACTGTACATTGGAAGAGACCAGTGACCTTCCGAAAGGAAACTGGCAAACATTCTGACATATATCGGTGCGAGCGAGAATCAAACACACACGACTAGAGGTGAGAGGCCGTGTGATTTTGAGCGCAATGCTCTAACCACTCGGCCACGGAGGACCCAAAATGAAATAGAATAGTGACTGAGATAATACATTGAATAAAATAGTGTAGCAAATAAAATAGTTTAATAAATGAAACCCACAGCATTGTATAATAAAAATAGTATAGTGAAAATGTTACGGTTTAAGACGTATCATAGTAAATATAACAGTATGTTAAATGAAATATAATTACAATACATTGAATAGTGCAGTAAATAAAAAAGTACAGTAAATATAATAGGTAATTGAACATTAAATAAAGATAGAACTGTAAATAAAGTAAAGTAAACTACTGTAGAGGTGAAATAGTACGACAATTGTATAGAAAAGAGGAAATTATTTATATACACACTTTATATATTCACACTATTCACACACACTGTACAACACTCTCACTATACACAATCTCTGTTCATCACAAACACTATTAACGCACCTTACACCACTCAAACTATACACAAACACTGTACATCACCCACAGTACTATTCCGAATCTCATCACTCACTCACTGTAAACACACACATTTTACATTACTCGTACGATAAACACATACGCTGTACACAATCAATCAATCAGTAATTGAATAGTCCATTAAATAAAATAATAAAGTAAATAAAATAGCACAGTAAATGAATTATGTCAAAAAAATAAAATACAACAGTAAATAAATTATGTCAGAAAACAAAATAGCACAGTAAATGAATTAGGTCAGTAAATAAAATAGCATAGTAAATGAATTAGGTTAGTGAGTAAAGTAGTATAATAAAGGAATAGTGCACCAGAATATAGTAAGGTAAATAGAATAACATAGTAAGTTACGTCAGTAAATAGAATAGTACAATTAATGATTTCCAGTGAATAATATTTCAAATTTCATGAATATGAATAACTTGGTATACAAGGGGACACAATTTGTAATGAATGAGTGATATGTTTACACAATGAAAATTCTTGGATACCAGACTTAAAAACGGTGTGTGATTACAGTTGTTTTGAGTTCCAGATTTTAAATCACTGTGTCGTTGCGAATTTTGAAAATCATGAATATGTTGCCTTTTCGTTGCTAATTGGAGGTCCTTAATTCACATTTCTAGTTAGATCCTCTCCTCCCTATTCCACAGTGGTAGAGTAAATATAATAGTACAAAACATAGTAAAGTGAATGTATTGGTACACGAAATAGTACAGTAAATATAATAGTACACAAAATAGTACTGTAAATTAAATGGTACTTTTAATAAAATAGTAAAGTAAAATAGTTAAAATACTGAATTAAATAAAATGATAAAGTAAAAATGATACAGTAAGTAAATAAAGTAAAGTAAATATAGATGATAACATAGTGGAGTAAATAACATACTGCATACTGGGAAATTTTCACCCCTCTTTTTATGCAGGGTGTATATAGTCACTGTCATGTCTGTCTGTCCGAGCTCAAATCTCCTAAACTTTTCTTCCGAAATTGATATGGTTTTGAGACTGTCAATTTGTGGTCCATAAAGTTGTGTGGAGTATACTGGAACCAGGTTGTCCGTCCGTCTGTCTGTAGACGCTATGGTGTCAGAGCTCTAAAGTGATATCCCTCTCACCTAGAGGCAACATCAATACATACAGACTCCCAGTAGGGTGAAGATGATTCCTATTTAATTTGGAGTCAAAGGGTCAAGTGTACTGGACATTGAAATAGCAAATAGTTTTGGTTTTCCACGTGTTATACTTTTCACCTAGAGTCACCATATCACGCATATGGACTACCCATGGGACGAAAATGATCCCTACTGATTTTGATGGTCAAAAGGTAAAAGAAACACCCATTGGGTTTAGGAGATTGGGGTGAGCTGAGGGTATTCTTAGTGAGCAGTGCTTAGAATACCACTTGTTACTTAGGAATTCAAAAGGACAAGGTAACTTCTTTATTCATCTGTTGACCTCATTATTTCTGTTGAGGTTAAGAATTTCATTCATTTATTTACACACACACACACATACACAGAGAGAGAGAGAGAGAGAGAGAGAGAGAGAGAGAGAGAGAGAGAGGGAGAGAGAGAGTGTGTGTGTACAGCACTCACACTATATATACATAATGTACATCACTCATACAATACACACCATCACTGTGTATTACTCACTATACACACTGTATATCCCTCACAATATGCACATACAACATACATTACACACACACACACACACACACACACACACACACACACACACACACACACACACACACACACACACTGTTCATCACTCATACTATACACACAATCTACATCACTCACACAATACACACACTGTACATCACTCATGTTATGTATAAACTCTGTACACATCAATCGAACTATACACACACTTTATATATTCACACACACTGTACATCAATCTCACTATACACAATCTCTGTTCATCACAAACACAATACACACACCTTACACCACTCAAACTGTACACAACCACTGTACATCAGTCACATTGTACATATACACTGTACATCACTCACACTCTACACCAACTTCTACATCATTCTCACTATACACACTCTCTACACATTCACACAAACTGTATCTAGCTAATATTATAGAGAATCTCAGCATTCACTCACTGTAAACACACACATTTTACATCACTCATACTATAAACACACACGCTGTAAATCATTCACATTATAAACACACACACACTGTACACCACTTACACTATACTCAAACACTGCACATCACACACACTTACACATACACTATACATCACTCACACCATATAGACAAACCCTCTGTACATAACTCACATTATACACACTGTACACTGTACATCTTTCACACTATACACATACACTATACATAACTCACACTATACACACATGCTGTCCATCAAACACAGTAGTTCAGTAAATGTAATAGTACACAAAATAGTGTAGTAAATGTAAAAATATAAAATTATACACAACTCGCAGTATATACGCATACACTGTATATCACTCACACTATATACACACTGTACATAACTCACACTATACACATACACTATATATAACTCACACTATACACACACACTATACATAACTCACACTATACACATACACTATACATAACTCACTATACACATACACTATACATTCACACTATATATACAAACCTTCTGTACATCTTTCACATTCTAAATTAATTGTAAACACACAATGTACTGTACATCATCCTCACTTTACCCGCACATTGTACATCACTTACACTATACACACATTATACATCACTCACAACAAGTACACAAACTCTGAACTTCACTCACACGATACACACAATTTGTACATTGTTCACACTATACTCCTCTTTATCTCTCACACTATCCATAAACTCTGTACAACGCAACACCTTAGAAATACTATGTACATCACTCACACTACAAACATACACACACTATGTAGATCACTAACACTAAATATAAATTCTGTACAATACTCACACTATACATAAATCATACTTTACACACACTGGGCATCACTCATACTATACAAACACAATGTACATCACTCATGCTAGAAAGACACACACACAATGTACGTCATTCACAGTATTAACACACTCTTTTCATCACTCACACTATACACACACTATAAATCACTCACACTAAACACAAACTCTGTTCATCACTCACACTATATAAAAACTCTGTTCATAACTCACACTACACACAAGCACTATCCATCAAACACTGTACATCACTCACACTACATACATACATTAAACATCACTCGCAATATAGCCCCGTGGGGATCCGGGTTGTTAGAATAGATCCTCAGTACCCCTTGCTTGTCGTAAAAGGCGACTAAATGGGGCGGTCCTTCAGATGAGGCCCCGTGTCACAGCAGATGTGGCACATTAAAGATCCCTCCCTGCTCAAAGGCCATAAGCACCGAGCATAGGCCTAAATTTTGTAGCCCTTCACCGGTAATGGTAACGTCTCCGTATGAGTGAAAGATTCTCAAGCGGAAAGTTAAACAGTATTTAATCAATCACACTATATACACATATTGTATATCACTAACACTATGCACAATCTCTGTACATCATTCACACTATGAACACAAGGCATAAGGTACATCGTGCACGTTATAAAGATGAAGAGAAACTGTACATCATATAATGCACTACAAACACACACACAGACAGACTATGCATCACTGACATTATAAAAACACATTGCACTTCACTTATTCTTTACACAGACTGTGCATCACTCACAATATAAACACACACTTCACTTCAAACACCATATACACCATATACACCAAACACCATATACACAAAATGTACACCACTCACACTGTACACACACAGACTGTACATCCCTCACACTCTGTATGTCCCTCACACTATATAAACTCTGTACATCCCTCACACTATACAAACTCTGTACATCCCTCACACTATACAAACTCTGTACATCCCTCACACTATACACATTTTGTACATCTCTCACACTATACACACTCTGTACGTTCCTCTTACGATACAAACTCTGTACATCCCTCACACTATACACATTTTGTACATCTCTCACACTATACAAACTCTGTACATCCCTCACACTATACAAACTCTGTACATCCCTCACACTATACACATTTTGTACATCTCTCACACTATACACACTCTGTACATCCCTCACATTTTATACATCACTCACACTGTCCACAATCTGTACGTCACTTACACTATAAATACTCACTCTCTACATTCTTCATGCTATACACACATCGTACATCACTAACACTATACAAAACCTTTATGCCCCTCACATTATACACAATCTCTATATCCCTCACACTATACGCAATCGGTTCATCCCTCAAACTATACAGTCTGTACAAAAAAGACACTTCATACATCGCTCACACTATACACACTCTGTACCTCACTCATACTATATACAAACTGTTCATCTCTCATGCTATACCCACTCTGTACATTAGTCACATTATTCACATTCTGTACATCTCTCGCACTATACACTATGTACATCATTCACACTATACAGAAACACTGTACATTACTCACACTGTACATATACACTGTACGTCACTAACACTACACAAACTGTACATCATTCTCACTATACACACACTATACACATACACACAAACTGTACATCGCTAATACTATACACAATCCCAGCACTCACTTATACTATTAACACACACATTCTACATCACTCATACTATAAACACCTTGTCTTCTCCTTCACCCTCATGGTTAAGAGTACATGTGTAATTTCATTTATTTAACTAGTTATGTGTATATTTTTCTAATGATAGGGTAACTTTTGTTCATTTGCTTTACTAGAAACATCAGCAATTATTTCCAGACATATTTTCTTATATTTCTGTTAAAGTGTAAATCTGATAAGTTTAGATAAGTTTAAGGTTGCAGAATAGATCTGGATGAGATTAGAAATAATTTGGACTGTTAGATTACTGTATAATGTTATCTAAATTAAGGGTAAGGTGACCTTGGAATTCACTGCACTTTACATGTCTGACATCATGATATAGTGCAACATAAATGGACTAATCTCTTAGTATGAATACATTTGACCTAAAAAGTACATCACGAGTAATTAAATAGAAATAAAATATAATTAAAATGTTAGTTTAAGAAATGTCTTTCAGTTTCTTGATAAGATAAACATGGAGGCTTTTCACATTGGCACGCATTTCTTGAAGTGCTAATATGCTCCATTCAATATGCTGGTGTGAATAAACTACCATAGCAAGTGAAATAGGTCAGTAAATGAATTTGTTCAGTAAATAAACTTGTACAGTAAATGAATTCTACTTCAGATTTAATAGTAAGTTATCCCGTGAGGACCCGGGTTAGAATAGGTTCTCAGTACCCCTTGCTTGTCGTAAGAGGCGACTGAATGGGGCGGTCTTTGGGCATTGGTGACGTCTCCATATGAGTGAAAAATTCTCCAACGGGATGTTAAATAATATATAATCACTCAATCAATCATAAATAGTAAGTTGAATAGAATACCATAGTAAATGAATTAGGCCAGTAAATAAAAATAGCATAGTAAAGGAATTATAAAATATTAGATAAAATAGCACGGGAATTGGATTCAGTTAGAAATGAAAGAGTACAAGAATTGATTTTCAGTCAAATAATGTTTGACATTTCATCAACATGAACAACTAGGTACATAGGTAGCACAGGTAGTAACAAGAGGGGGGTATGTTTATACAATCAAAATTCTTGGATGCTACACTTAAACATGGTGTGTGATACAGTTGTTTTGAGTTCCAGTGTCTGTGTTGTTGAAAATTTTGAAAACTATGAATATGTTGCCTTTCCGTTGCTAATTGGAGGTCCCTACTTCACATTTCCAGTTAGGTCCTCTCCTCCCTCTTCCACAGTAGTTCAGTAAATGTAATAGTACATTGAATAAAGTAGTAAATAAGATATCATAGCAAATGAATTAGGTCAGTCATCCTGTACATCCCTCACAATTTTTAACACTCTGTACGTCACTCTTACTATACAATATCTGTACATCCCTCACATTATACACATTTTGTACATCTCTCACAGTATACACACTCTGTACGTCCCTCTTACTATACAAACTCTGTACATCCCTCACACTATACACATTTTATACATCTCTCACACTATACACATCCCTCACACTATACACATTTTGTACATCTCTCACACTATACACACTCTGTACGTCCCTCTTTCTATACAGAATTTGTACATTCCTCACATGATACACATTTTGTACAGCTCTCATACTATACATACTCTGTACGTCCCTTTTACTATACAAACTCTGTACATCCCTCACACTATACACACTCTCTACCTAACTCATACTAAACACACTCTGTACGTCCCTCTTACTATACACTCTCTGTACATCCCTCACACTATACATAACTTGTACCTCAATTAAACTATACACACTCTGTACGTCAATCTTACTATACACTCTCTGTACATCTCTCACATTATACACATTTTGTACATCTCCCACACTATACACACTCTGTACATCCCTCTTACTACACAAACTCTGTACACCCTCACATTATACACATTTTGAACATCTCACACTATACAAACTCTGTACATCCCTCTTACTATACACTCTCTGTACATCCCTCACACTATACACTCTCTGTACCTCACTCATACTAAACACACTCTGTACGTCCCTCTTACTATACACTCTCTGTACATCCCTCACATTATACACATTTTGTACATCTCTCACACTATACACACTCTGTACGTCCCTCTTACTATACCCTCTGTACATCCCTCACATTATACACATTTTGTACATATCTCACACTATATACACTCTGTACGTTCCTCTTACTATACACTCTCTATACATCCCTCACACTATACAAACTCTGTACATCCCTCTTACTAAACACTCTCTGTACATCCCTCACACTATACACATTTTGTAGATCTCTCACACTATACACACTCTGTATGTCCCTCAGACTACACAAACTCTGTACATCCCTAACATTCTACACATTTTGTACATCTCTCACACTATACACACTCTGTACGTCTCTCTTACTATACACTCTCTGTACGTCCCTCACATTATACACATTTTGTACATCTCTCACACAATACACACTCTGTACGTCCCTCTTACTATACACTCTCTGTACATCCCTCACATTACACACACTCTGTACCTCAATCATACTAAACACACTCTGTACGTCCATCTTAGTATACACTCTCTGTACATCCCTCACACTATACACACTCTGTACCTCCCTCATACTAAACACACTCTGTATGTCCCTCTTACTATACACTCTCTGTACATCCCTCACATTATACACATTTTGTACATCTCTCACACTATACACACTCTGTACATCCCTCTTACTATACCCTCTGTACATCCCTCACATTATACACATTTTGTACATCTCTCACACTATATACACTCTGTACGTCCCTCTTACTATACACTCCCTATACATTCCTCATACTATACAAACTCTGTACATTCCTCTTACTATACACTCTCTGTACATCCCTCACACTATACACACTCTGTACCTCACTCATATTATACACACTCTGTACGTCCCTCTTACTATACAGAATTTGTACATTCCTCACATGATACACATTTTGTACAGCTCTCACACTATACACACTCTGTACGTCTCTTTTACTATACAAACTCTGTACATCCCTCACACTATACACAATCTGTACCTCACTCATACTATACACACTCTGTACGTCTCTCTTACTATACAACCTCGATACGTCCCTTACATTATACACATTTTGTACATCTCTCACCCTATACACACTCTGTACGTCCCTCTTACTATACAAAGTCAACATAAATGGACTAATCTCTTAGTATGAATACATTTGACCTAAAAAGTACATCACGAGTAATTAAATAGAAATAAAATATAATTAAAATGTTAGTTTAAGAAATGTCTTTCAGTTTCTTGATAAGATAAACATGGAGGCTTTTCACATTGGCACGCATTTCTTGAGGTGCTAACATGCTCCATTCAATATGCTGGTGTGAATAAAATACCATAGCAAGTGAAATAGGTCAGTAAATGAATTTGTTCAGTAAATAAACTTGTACAGTAAATGAATTCTACTTCAGATTTAATAGTAAGTTATCCCGTGAGGACCCGGGTTAGAATAGGTTCTCAGTACCCCTTGCTTGTCGTAAGAGGCGACTGAATGGGGTGGTCTTTGGGCATTGGTGACGTCTCCATATGAGTGAAAAATTCTCGAACGGGATGTTAAATAATATATCATCACTCAATCAATCATAAATAGTAAGTTGAATAGAATACCATAGTAAATGAATTAGGCCAGTAAATAAAAATAGCATAGTAAAGGAATTATAAAATATTAGATAAAATAGCACGGGAATTGGATTCAGTTAAAAATGAAATTGTACAAGAAATAATTTTCAGTCGAATAATGTTTGACATTTCATCAACATGAACAACTAGGTACATAGGTAGCACAGGTAGTAACGAGAGGGGTGTATGTTTATACAATCAAAATTCTTGGATGCTAGACTTAAAAACGGTGTGTGATTACAGTTGTTTTGAGTTCCAGATTTTAAGTCTCTGTGTGGTTGAGAATTTTGAAAAATATGAATATGTTGCCTTTCCGTTGCTAATTGGAGGTCATTATTTCACATTTTTGCTAGGTCCTCTCCTCCCTATTCCACAGTAGTTCAGTAAATGCAATAGTACATTGAATAAAGTAGTAAATAAGATATCATAGCAAATGAATTAGGTCAGTCATCCTGTACATCCCTCACAATATACACAATCTGTCCATCACTCTTACTATACACACTCTGTACTTCCATCACACAATACACACTCTGTGCATCCCTCTTACTATACACACTCTCTTTATCCCTTACACTATACACTTTCTGTACATTCTTCACACCATACATACATCGTGTATCCCTCACACAGTACACACTCCGTACATCCCTCACACTATACAAACTCTCTACATTCTTCATACATCGCCCATCATTAACACTATACAAATCTTTATGTCCCTCACATTATACAAAATCTCTATATCCCTCATACTATACGTCCCTCACACTATACACACTCTGTTCATCCCTCAAACTATACAGTCTGTACATCCCTCACATTATACACACTCTTTACATCACTCATACAAAACAAACTCTGTACATCCCTCACATTATACACATTTTGTACATCTCTCACACTATACACACTTTGAATATCCCTCTTACTATACACTCTCTGTACATCCCTCACATTCTACACATTTTGTATATCTCTCACACTAAACACACTCTGTGCATCCCTCTTACTATACACTCTCTGTACATCCATCAAATTATACACGTTTTGGACATCTTCCACACTATACACAGTATGTACGTCCCTCTTACGATACACTCTATGTACATCCCTCAAATATAGACATTTTGTACATCTCACATTATACAGACTCTGTACGTTCCTCTTACTATATAATCTCTGTACATCCCTCACAGTATACACACTCTGTACGTTGCTCTTACTACACAACCTCTGTGCATCCCTCACACTATACACATTTTGTACATCTCTCACACTATATACACTCTGTCCGTCTCTCTTACTATACACTCTCTGCACATTCCTCACATAAACCACATTTTGTACATCTCTTACACTATACACACTCTGTACGTCCCTCTTACTATACTTACTATACACTCTGTACATCCCTCATATTATACACATTTTGTACATCTCTCACACTATACACACTCTGTACATCCCTCTTACGATAGAAACTCTGTACATCCCTCACACTATACACATTTTGTACATCTCTCAAACTATACACATTCTGTAAGTCCCTCTTACTATACACTCTCTCTATGTACCTCTTACTATACACTCTCTGTACATCACTCACATTATACACATTTTGTACATCTCTCACACTATACACATTTTGTACATCTCTCACACTATACACACTCTGTACATCCTTCTTACTATACAAAGTCAACATAAATGGACTAATCTCTTAGTATGAATACATTTGACCTAAAAAGTACATCACGAGTAATTAAATAGAAATAAAATATAATTAAAATGTTAGTTTAAGAAATGTCTTTCAGTTTCTTGATAAGATAAACATGGAGGCTTTTCACATTGGCACGCATTTCTTGAGGTGCTAACATGCTCCATTCAATATGCTGGTGTGAATAAAATACCATAGCAAGTGAAATAGGTCAGTAAATGAATTTGTTCAGTAAATAAACTTGTACAGTAAATGAATTCTACTTCAGATTTAATAGTAAGTTATCCCGTGAGGACCCGGGTTAGAATAGGTTCTCAGTACCCCTTGCTTGTCGTAAGAGGCGACTGAATGGGGCGGTCTTTGGGCATTGGTGACGTCTCCATATGAGTGAAAAATTCTCCAACGGGATGTTAAATAATATATAATCACTCAATCAATCATAAATAGTAAGTTGAATAGAATACCATAGTAAATGAATTAGGCCAGTAAATAAAAATAGCATAGTAAAGGAATTATAAAATATTAGATAAAATAGCACGGGAACTGGATCAGTTAAAAATGAAATAGTACAAGAAATAATTTTCAGTCGAATAATGTTTGACATTTCATCAACATGAACAACTAGGTACATAGGTAGCACAGGTAGTAACAAGAGGGGGGTATGTTTATACAATCAAAATTCTTGGATGCTAGACTTAAAAACGGTGTGTGATTACAGTTGTTTTGAGTTCCAGATTTTAAGTCTCTGTGTGGTTGAGAATTTTGAAAACTATGAATATGTTGCCTTTCCGTTGCTAATTGGAGGTCATTATATCACATTTTTGCTAGGTCCTCTCCTCCCTATTCCACAGTAGTTCAGTAAATGTAATAGTACATTGAATAAAGTAGTAAATAAGACATCATAGCAAATGAATTAGGTCAGTCATCCTGTACATCCCTCACAATATACACAATCTGTCCATCACTCTTACTATACACACTCTGTACTTCCATCACACAATACACACTCTGTGCATCCCTCTTACTATACACACTCTCTTTATCCCTTACACTATACACTTTCTGTACATTCTTCACACCATACATACATCGTGTATCCCTCACACAGTACACACTCCGTACATCCCTCACACTATACAACTCTCTACATTCTTCATACTATACACACATCGTCCATCATTAACACTATACAAATCTTTACGTCCCTCACATTATACAAAATCTCTATATCCCTCATACTATACGTCCCTCACACTATACACACTCTGTTCATCCCTCAAACTATACAGTCTGTACATCCCTCACACTATACACACTCTTTCCATCACTCATACAAAACAAACTCTGTACATCCCTCACATTATACACATTTTGTACATCTCTCACACTATACACACTTTGAATATCCCTCTTACTATACACTCTCTGTACATCCCTCACATTATACACATTTTGTATATCTCTCACACTATACACACTCTGTACGTCCCTCTTATTCTACACTCTCTGTACATCCCTCACACTATAGACACTCTGCACCTCAATCATACTATACACACTCTGTACGTCCTCTTACTATACACTCTCTGTACATCCCTCACACTATACACACTCTGTACGTCCATCTTACTATACACACTCTGTACATCCATCTTACTATACACGCTCTGTACATCCGTCACACTATACACACTCTGTACCTCACTCACACTATATACACTCTGTACGTCCCTCTTACTATACACTCTCTGCACATTCCTCACATAAACCACATTTTTTACATCCCTCACACTATACACATTCTGTAAGTCCCTCTTACTATACACTCTCTCTACGTCCCTCTTACTATACACTCTCTGTACATCCCTCACATTATACACATTTTGTACATCTTTCACACTATACACACTCTGTACGTCCATCTAACTATACACTCTCAGTACATCCCTCACACTATACACAATCTGTACCTCACTCATACTATACACACTCTGTACGTCCCTCTTACTATTCACTCTATGTACATCCCTCACATTCTACACATTTTGTACATCCCTCACACTATACACACTCTGTACGTTGCTCTTACTATACAACCTCTGTACGTCCCTCACACTATACACATTTTGTACATCTCTCACACTATACACACTCTGTACATCCTTCTTACTATACAAAGTCAACATAAATGGACTAATCTTTTAGTATGAATACATTTGACCTAAAAAGTACATCACGAGTAATTAAATAGAAATAAAATATAATTAAAATGTTAGTTTAAGAAATGTCTTTCAGTTTCTTGATAAGATAAACATGGAGGCTTTTCACATTGGCACGCATTTCTTGAGGTGCTAACATGCTCCATTCAATATGCTGGTGTGAATAAAATACCATAGCAAGTGAAATAGGTCAGTAAACGAATTTGTTCAGTAAATAAACTTGTACAGTAAATGAATTCTACTTCAGATTTAATAGTAAGTTATCCCGTGAGGACCCGGGTTAGAATAGGTTCTCAGTACCCCTTGCTTGTCGTAAGAGGCGACTGAATGGGGCGGTCTTTGGGCATTGGTGACGTCTCCATATGAGTGAAAAATTCTCCAACGGGATGTTAAATAATATATAATCACTCAATCAATCATAAATAGTAAGTTGAATAGAATACCATAGTAAATGAATTAGGCCAGTAAATAAAAATAGCATAGTAAAGGAATTATAAAATATTAGATAAAATAGCACGGGAACTGGATCAGTTAAAAATGAAATAGTACAAGAAATAATTTTCAGTCGAATAATGTTTGACATTTCATCAACATGAACAACTAGGTACATAGGTAGCACAGGTAGTAACAAGAGGGGGGTATGTTTATACAATCAAAATTCTTGGATGCTAGACTTAAAAACGGTGTGTGATTACAGTTGTTTTGAGTTCCAGATTTTAAGTCTCTGTGTGGTTGAGAATTTTGAAAACTATGAATATGTTGCCTTTCCGTTGCTAATTGGAGGTCATTATATCACATTTTTGCTAGGTCCTCTCCTCCCTATTCCACAGTAGTTCAGTAAATGTAATAGTACATTGAATAAAGTAGTAAATAAGACATCATAGCAAATGAATTAGGTCAGTCATCCTGTACATCCCTCACAATATACACAATCTGTCCATCACTCTTACTATACACACTCTGTACTTCCATCACACAATACACACTCTGTGCATCCCTCTTACTATACACACTCTCTTTATCCCTTACACTATACACTTTCTGTACATTCTTCACACCATACATACATCGTGTATCCCTCACACAGTACACACTCCGTACATCCCTCACACTATACAACTCTCTACATTCTTCATACTATACACACATCGTCCATCATTAACACTATACAAATCTTTACGTCCCTCACATTATACAAAATCTCTATATCCCTCATACTATACGTCCCTCACACTATACACACTCTGTTCATCCCTCAAACTATACAGTCTGTACATCCCTCACACTATACACACTCTTTCCATCACTCATACAAAACAAACTCTGTACATCCCTCACATTATACACATTTTGTACATCTCTCACACTATACACACTTTGAATATCCCTCTTACTATACACTCTCTGTACATCCCTCACATTATACACATTTTGTATATCTCTCACACTATACACACTCTGTACGTCCCTCTTATTCTACACTCTCTGTACATCCCTCACACTATAGACACTCTGCACCTCAATCATACTATACACACTCTGTACGTCCTCTTACTATACACTCTCTGTACATCCCTCACACTATACACACTCTGTACGTCCATCTTACTATACACGCTCTGTACATCCGTCACACTATACACACTCTGTACCTCACTCACACTATATACACTCTGTACGTCCCTCTTACTATACACTCTCTGCACATTCCTCACATAAACCACATTTTTTACATCCCTCACACTATACACATTCTGTAAGTCCCTCTTACTATACACTCTCTCTACGTCCCTCTTACTATACACTCTCTGTACATCCCTCACATTATACACATTTTGTACATCTTTCACACTATACACACTCTGTACGTCCATCTAACTATACACTCTCAGTACATCCCTCACACTATACACAATCTGTACCTCACTCATACTATACACACTCTGTACGTCCCTCTTACTATTCACTCTATGTACATCCCTCACATTCTACACTTTTTGTACATCCCTCACACTATACACACTCTGTACGTTGCTCTTACTATACAACCTCTGTACGTCCCTCACACTATACACATTTTGTACATCCCTCACACTATACACACTCTGTACGTTGCTCTTACTATACAACCTCTGTACGTCCCTCACACTATACACATTTTGTACATCCCTCACACTATACACACTCTGTACGTTGCTCTTACTATACAACCTCTGTACGTCGCTCACACTATACACATTTTGTACATCTCTCACACTATACACACTCTGTACGTCCCTCTTACTATACAAAGTCAACATAAATGGACTAATCTCTTAGTATGAATACATTTGACCTAAAAAGTACATCACGAGTAATTAAATAGAAATAAAATATAATTAAAATGTTAGTTTAAGAAATGTCTTTCAGTTTCTTGACAAGATAAACATGGAGGCTTTTCACATTGGCACGCATTTCTTGAGGTGCTAACATGCTCCATTCAATATGCTGGTGTGAATAAAATACCATAGCAAGTGAAATAGGTCAGTAAATGAATTTGTTCAGTAAATAAACTTGTACAGTAAATGAATTCTACTTCAGATTTAATAGTAAGTTATCCCGTGAGGACCCGGGTTAGAATAGGTTCTCAGTACCCCTTGCTTGTCGTAAGAGGCGACTGGATGGGGCGGTCTTTGGGCATTGGTGACGTCTCCATATGAGTGAAAAATTCTCCAACGGGATGTTAAATAATATATAATCACTCAATCAATCATAAATAGTAAGTTGAATAGAATACCATAGTAAATGAATTAGGCCAGTAAATAAAAATAGCATAGTAAAGGAATTATAAAATATTAGATAAAATAGCACGGGAATTGGATTCAGTTAAAAATGAAATAGTACAAGAAATAATTTTCAGTCAAATAATGTTTGACATTTCATCAACATGAACAACTAGGTACATAGGTAGCACAGGTAGTAACAAGAGGGGGGTATGTTTATACAATCAAAATTTTTGGATGCTAGACTTAAAAACGGTGTGTGATTACAGTTGTTTTGAGTTCCAGATTTTAAGTCTCTGTGTGGTTGAGAATTTTGAAAACTATGAATATGTTGCCTTTCCGTTGCTAATTGGAGGTCATTATTTCACATTTTTGCTAGGTCCTCTCCTCCCTATTCCACAGTAGTTCAGTAAATGTAATAGTACATTGAATAAAGTAGTAAATAAGATATCATAGCAAATGAATTAGGTCAGTCATCCTGTACATCCCTCACAATATACACAATCTGTCCATCACTCTTACTATACACACTCTGTACTTCCATCACACAATACACACTCTGTGCATCCCTCTTACTATACACACTCTCTTTATCCCTTACACTATACACTTTCTGTACATTCTTCACACCATACATACATCGTGTATCCCTCATACAGTACACACTCCGTATATCCCTCACACTATACAACTCTCTACATTCTTCATACTATACACACATCGTCCATCATTAACACTATACAAATCTTTACGTCCCTCACATTATACAAAATCTCTATATCCCTCATACTATACGTCCCTCACACTATACACACTCTGTTCATCCCTCAAACTATACAGTCTATACATCCCTCACACTATACACACTCTTTCCATCACTCATACAAAACAAACTCTGTACATCCCTCACATTATACACATTTTGTACATCTCTCACACTATACACACTCTGTATGTCCCTCTTACTATACACTCTCTGTACATCCCTCACACTATACATATTTTGTACATCTCTCACACTATACACACTCTGTATGTCCATCTAACTATACACTCTCTGCACATCACTCACACTATACACACTCTGGACCTAAATCATATTATACACAATCTGTACGTCCCTCTTACTATACACCATCTGTACATCCCTTACATTATACACATTTTAACATCTCTCACACTATACACACTGTGTACGTTCCTCTTACGATACAAACTCTGTACATCCCTCACACTATACACATTTTATACATCTCTCACACTATACACACTCTGTATGTCCCTCTTACTATACACTCTCTGTATGTCCCTCTTACTATACAAACTCTGTACATCCCTCACATTATACACATTTTGTACATCTCTCACACTATGCACACTCTGTATGTCCATCTTACTATACAAACTCTGTACATCTCTCACACTATACACACTCTGTACGTCCATCTAACTATACACTCTCTGTACATCCCTCACACTATACACAATCTGTACCTCACTCATACTATACACACTCTGTACATCCCTCTTACTATTCACTCTATGTACATCCCTCACATTCTACACATTTTGTACATCTCTCACACTATACACACTCTGTACGTCCCTCTTACTATACAAAGTCAACATAAATGGACTAATCTCTTAGTATGAATACATTTGACCTAAAAAGTACATCACGAGTAATTAAATAGAAATAAAATATAATTAAAATGTTAGTTTAAGAAATGTCTTTCAGTTTCTTGATAAGATAAACATGGAGGCTTTTCACATTGGCACGCATTTCTTGAGGTGCTAACATGCTCCATTCAATATGCTGGTGTGAATAAAATACCATAGCAAGTGAAATAGGTCAGTAAATGAATTTGTTCAGTAAATAAACTTGTACAGTAAATGAATTCTACTTCAGATTTAATAGTAAGTTATCCCGTGAGGACCCGGGTTAGAATAGGTTCTCAGTACCCCTTGCTTGTCGTAAGAGGCGACTGAATGGGGCGGTCTTTGGGCATTGGTGACGTCTCCATATGAGTGAAAAATTCTCGAATGGGATGTTAAATAATATATAATCACTCAATCAATCATAAATAGTAAGTTGAATAGAATACCAGTAAATAAAAATAGCATAGTAAAGGAATTATAAAATATTAGATAAAATAGCACGGGAACTGGATCAGTTAAAAATGAAATAGTACAAGAAATAATTTTCAGTCGAATAATGTTTGACATTTCATCAACATGAACAACTAGGTACATAGGTAGCACAGGTAGTAACAAGAGGGGGGTATGTTTATACAATCAAAATTCTTGGATGCTAGACTTAAAAACGGTGTGTGATTACAGTTGTTTTGAGTTCCAGATTTTAAGTCTCTGTGTGGTTGAGAATTTTGAAAACTATGAATATGTTGCCTTTCCGTTGCTAATTGGAGGTCATTATATCACATTTTTGCTAGGTCCTCTCCTCCCTATTCCACAGTAGTTCAGTAAATGTAATAGTACATTGAATAAAGTAGTAAATAAGACATCATAGCAAATGAATTAGGTCAGTCATCCTGTACATCCCTCACAATATACACAATCTGTCCATCACTCTTACTATACACACTCTGTACTTCCATCACACAATACACACTCTGTGCATCCCTCTTACTATACACACTCTCTTTATCCCTTACACTATACACTTTCTGTACATTCTTCACACGATACATACATCGTGTATCCCTCACACAGTACACACTCCGTACATCCCTCACACTATACAACTCTCTACATTCTTCATACTATACACACATCGTCCATCATTAACACTATACAAATCTTTACGTCCCTCACATTATACAAAATCTCTATATCCCTCATACTATACGTCCCTCACACTATACACACTCTGTTCATCCCTCAAACTATACAGTCTGTACATCCCTCACACTATACACACTCTTTCCATCACTCATACAAAACAAACTCTGTACATCCCTCACATTATACACATTTTGTACATCTCTCACACTATACACACTTTGAATATCCCTCTTACTATACACTCTCTGTACATCCCTCACATTATACACATTTTGTATATCTCTCACACTATACACACTCTGTACGTCCCTCTTATTCTACACTCTCTGTACATCCCTCACACTATAGACACTCTGCACCTCAATCATACTATACACACTCTGTACGTCCTCTTACTATACACTCTCTGTACATCCCTCACACTATACACACTCTGTACGTCCATCTTACTATACACGCTCTGTACATCCGTCACACTATACACACTCTGTACCTCACTCACACTATATACACTCTGTACGTCCCTCTTACTATACACTCTCTGCACATTCCTCACATAAACCACATTTTTTACATCTCTCACACTATACACACTCTGTATGTCCATCTTACTATACAAACTCTGTACATCTCTCACACTATACACACTCTGTACATCCATCTAACTATACACTCTCTGTACATCCCTCACACTATACACAATCTGTACCTCACTCATACTATACACACTCTGTACGTCCCTCTTACTATTCACTCTATGTACATCCCTCACATTCTACACATTTTGTACATCCCTCACACTATACACACTCTGTACGTTGCTCTTACTATACAACCTCTGTACGTCCCTCACACTATACACATTTTGTACATCTCTCACACTATACACACTCTGTACGTCCCTCTTACTATACAAAGTCAACATAAATGGACTAATCTCTTAGTATGAATACATTTGACCTAAAAATTACATCACGAGTAATTAAATAGAAATAAAATATAATTAAAATGTTAGTTTAAGAAATGTCTTTCAGTTTCTTGATAAGATAAACATGGAGGCTTTTCACATTGGCACACATTTCTAGAGGTGCTAACATGCTCCATTCAATATGCTGGTGTGAATAAAATACCATAGCAAGTGAAATAGGTCAGTAAACGAATTTGTTCAGTAAATAAACTTGTACAGTAAATGAATTCTACTTCAGATTTAATAGTAAGTTATCCCGTGAGGACCCGGGTTAGAATAGGTTCTCAGTACCCCTTGCTTGTCGTAAGAGGCGACTGAATGGGGCGGTCTTTGGGCATTGGTGACGTCTCCATATGAGTGAAAAATTCTCCAACGGGATGTTAAATAATATATAATCACTCAATCAATCATAAATAGTAAGTTGAATAGAATACCATAGTAAATGAATTAGGCCAGTAAATAAAAATAGCATAGTAAAGGAATTATAAAATATTAGATAAAATAGCACGGGAACTGGATCAGTTAAAAATGAAATAGTACAAGAAATAATTTTCAGTCAAATAATGTTTGACATTTCATCAACATGAACAACTAGGTACATAGGTAGCACAGGTAGTAACAAGAGGGGGGTATGTTTATACAATCAAAATTCTTGGATGCTAGACTTAAAAACGGTGTGTGATTACAGTTGTTTTGAGTTCCAGATTTTAAGTCTCTGTGTGGTTGAGAATTTTGAAAAATATGAATATGTTGCCTTTCCGTTGCTAATTGGAGGTCATTATATCACATTTTTGCTAGGTCCTCTCCTCCCTATTCCACAGTAGTTCAGTAAATGTAATAGTACATTGAATAAAGTAGTAAATAAGACATCATAGCAAATGAATTAGGTCAGTCATCCTGTACATCCCTCACAATATACACAATCTGTCCATCACTCTTACTATACACACTCTGTACTTCCATCACACAATACACACTCTGTGCATCCCTCTTACTATACACACTCTCTTTATCCCTTACACTATACACTTTCTGTACATTCTTCACACGATACATACATCGTGTATCCCTCACACAGTACACACTCCGTACATCCCTCACACTATACAACTCTCTACATTCTTCATACTATACACACATCGTCCATCATTAACACTATACAAATCTTTACGTCCCTCACATTATACAAAATCTCTATATCCCTCATACTATACGTCCCTCACACTATACACACTCTGTTCATCCCTCAAACTATACAGTCTGTACATCCCTCACACTATACACACTCTTTCCATCACTCATACAAAACAAACTCTGTACATCCCTCACATTATACACATTTTGTATATCTCTCACACTATACACACTTTGAATATCCCTCTTACTATACACTCTCTGTACATCCCTCACATTATACACATTTTGTATATCTCTCACACTATACACACTCTGTACGTCCCTCTTATTCTACACTCTCTGTACATCCCTCACACTATAGACACTCTGCACCTCAATCATACTATACACACTCTGTACGTCCTCTTACTATACACTCTCTGTACATCCCTCACACTATACACACTCTGTACGTCCATCTTACTATACACGCTCTGTACATCCGTCACACTATACACACTCTGTACCTCACTCACACTATATACACTCTGTACGTCCCTCTTACTATACACTCTCTGCACATTCCTCACATAAACCACATTTTTTACATCCCTCACACTATACACATTCTGTAAGTCCCTCTTACTATACACTCTCTCTACGTCCCTCTTACTATACACTCTCTGTACATCCCTCACATTATACACATTTTGTACATCTCTCACACTATACACACTCTGTACGTCCATCTAACTATACACTCTCAGTACATCCCTCACACTATACACAATCTGTACCTCACTCATACTATACACACTCTGTACGTCCCTCTTACTATTCACTCTATGTACATCCCTCACATTCTACACATTTTGTACATCCCTCACACTATACACACTCTGTACGTTGCTCTTACTATACAACCTCTGTACGTCCCTCACACTATACACATTTTGTACATCTCTCACACTATACACACTCTGTACGTCCCTCTTACTATACAAAGTCAACATAAATGGACTAATCTCTTAGTATGAATACATTTGACCTAAAAAGTACATCACGAGTAATTAAATAGAAATAAAATATAATTAAAATGTTAGTTTAAGAAATGTCTTTCAGTTTCTTGATAAGATAAACATGGAGGCTTTTCACATTGGCACGCATTTCTTGAGGTGCTAACATGCTCCATTCAATATGCTGGTGTGAATAAAATACCATAGCAAGTGAAATAGGTCAGTAAATGAATTTGTTCAGTAAATAAACTTGTACAGTAAATGAATTCTACTTCAGATTTAATAGTAAGTTATCCCGTGAGGACCCGGGTTAGAATAGGTTCTCAGTACCCCTTGCTTGTCGTAAGAGGCGACTGAATGGGGCGGTCTTTGGGCATTGGTGACGTCTCCATATGAGTGAAAAATTCTCCAACGGGATGTTAAATAATATATAATCACTCAATCAATCATAAATAGTAAGTTGAATAGAATACCATAGTAAATGAATTAGGCCAGTAAATAAAAATAGCATAGTAAAGGAATTATAAAATATTAGATAAAATAGCACGGGAACTGGATCAGTTAAAAATGAAATAGTACAAGAAATAATTTTCAGTCGAATAATGTTTGACATTTCATCAACATGAACAACTAGGTACATAGGTAGCACAGGTAGTAACAAGAGGGGGGTATGTTTATACAATCAAAATTCTTGGATGCTAGACTTAAAAACGGTGTGTGATTACAGTTGTTTTGAGTTCCAGATTTTAAGTCTCTGTGTGGTTGAGAATTTTGAAAACTATGAATATGTTGCCTTTCCGTTGCTAATTGGAGGTCATTATATCACATTTTTGCTAGGTCCTCTCCTCCCTATTCCACAGTAGTTCAGTAAATGTAATAGTACATTGAATAAAGTAGTAAATAAGACATCATAGCAAATGAATTAGGTCAGTCATCCTGTACATCCCTCACAATATACACAATCTGTCCATCACTCTTACTATACACACTCTGTACTTCCATCACACAATACACACTCCGTACATCCCTCACACTATACAACTCTCTACATTCTTCATACTATACACACATCGTCCATCATTAACACTATACAAATCTTTACGTCCCTCACATTATACAAAATCTCTATATCTCTCATACTATACGTCCCTCACACTATACACACTCTGTTCATCCCTCAAACTATACAGTCTGTACATCCCTCACACTATACACACTCTTTCCATCACTCATACAAAACAAACTCTGTACATCCCTCACATTATACACATTTTGTACATCTCTCACACTATACACACTTTGAATATCCCTCTTACTATACACTCTCTGTACATCCCTCACATTATACACATTTTGTATATCTCTCACACTATACACATTCTGTACGTCCCTCTTATTCTACACTCTCTGTACATCCCTCACACTATAGACACTCTGCACCTCAATCATACTATACACACTCTGTACGTCCTCTTACTATACACTCTCTGTACATCCCTCACACTATACACACTCGGTACGTCCATCTTGCTATACACGCTCTGTACATCCGTCACACTATACACACTCTGTACCTCACTCACACTATATACACTCTGTACGTCCCTCTTACTATACACTCTCTGCACATTCCTCACATAAACCACATTTTTTACATCCCTCACACTATACACACTCTGTACCAAACTCATACTAAACACAATCTGTACATCCCTTTTACTGTACACTTTCTGTACATCCCTTACATTGTACACATTTTGTACATCTCTCACACTATACACACTCTGTACATCCCTCTTACTGTACTTACTATACACTCTGTACATCCCTCACATTATACACATTTTGTACATCTCTCACACTATACACACTCTGTATGTCCATCTTACTATACAAACTCTGTACATCTCTCACACTATACACATTTTGTACATCTCTCACACTATACACACTCTGTACGTCCCTCTTACTATACTTACTATACACTCTGTACATCCCTCACATTATACATATTTTGTACATCTCTCACACTATACACACTCTGTACGTCCCTGTTACGATACAAACTCTGTACATCCCTCACACTATACACATTTTGTACATCTCTCAAACTATACACATTCTGTAAGTCCCTCTTACTATACACTCTCTCTACGTCCCTCTTACTATACACTCTCTGTACATCCCTCACATTATACACATTTTGTACATCTCTCACACTATACACACTCTGTATGTCCATCTTACTATACAAACTCTGTACATCTCTCACACTATACACACTCTGTACGTCCATCTAACTATACACTCTCAGTACATCCCTCACACTATACACAATCTGTACCTCACTCCTACTATACACACACTGTACGTCCCTCTTACTATTCACTCTATGTACCTCCCTCACATTCTACACATTTTGTACATCTCTCACACTATACACACTCTGTATGTCCATCTTACTATACAAACTCTGTACATCTCTCACACTATACACATTTTGTACATCTCTCACACTATACACACTCTGTACGTCCCTCTTACTATACTTACTATACACTCTGTACATCCCTCACATTATACGTATTTTGTACATCTCTCACACTATACACACTCTGTACGTCCCTGTTACGATACAAACTCTGTACATCCCTCACACTATACACATTTTGTACATCTCTCAAACTATACACATTCTGTAAGTCCCTCTTACTAAACACTCTCTCTACGTCCCTCTTACTATACACTCTCTGTACATCCCTCACATTATACACATTTTGTACATCTCTCACACTATACACACTCTGTATGTCCATCTTACTATACAAACTCTGTACATCTCTCACACTATACACACTCTGTACGTCCATCTAACTATACACTCTCAGTACATCCCTCACACTATACACAATCTGTACCTCACTCCTACTATACACACACTGTACGTCCCTCTTACTATTCACTCTATGTACCTCCCTCACATTCTACACATTTTGTACATCTCTCACACTATACACATTCTGTAAGTCCCTCTTACTATACACTCTCTCTACGTCCCTCTTACTATACACTCTCTGTACATCCCTTACATTATACACATTTTGTACATCTCTCACACTATACACACTCTGTATGTCCATCTTACTATACAAACTCTGTACATCTCTCACACTATACACACTCTGTACATCCATCTAACTATACACTCTCTGTACATCCCTCACACTATACACAATCTGTACCTCACTCATACTATACACACTCTGTACGTCCCTCTTACTATTCACTCTATGTACATCCCTCACATTCTACACTTTTTGTACATCCCTCACACTATACACACTCTGTACGTTGCTCTTACTATACAACCTCTGTACGTCCCTCACACTATACACATTTTGTACATCTCTCACACTATACACACTCTGTACGTCCCTCTTACTATACAAAGTCAACATAAATGGACTAATCTCTTAGTATGAATACATTTGACCTAAAAAGTACATCACGAGTAATTAAATAGAAATAAAATATAATTAAAATGTTAGTTTAAGAAATGTCTTTCAGTTTCTTGATAAGATAAACATGGAGGCTTTTCACATTGGCACGCATTTCTTGAGGTGCTAACATGCTCCATTCAATATGCTGGTGTGAATAAAATACCATAGCAAGTGAAATAGGTCAGTAAATGAATTTGTTCAGTAAATAAACTTGTACAGTAAATGAATTCTACTTCAGATTTAATAGTAAGTTATCCCGTGAGGACCCGGGTTAGAATAGGTTCTCAGTACCCCTTGCTTGTCGTAAGAGGCGACTGAATGGGGCGGTCTTTGGGCATTGGTGACGTCTCCATATAAGTGAAAAATTCTCGAACGGGATGTTAAATAATATATAATCAATCAATCAATCATAAATAGTAAGTTGAATAGAATACCATAGTAAATGAATTAGGCCAGTAAATAAAAATAGCATAGTAAAGGAATTATAAAATATTAGATAAAATAGCACGGGAACTGGATCAGTTAAAAATGAAATAGTACAAGAAATAATTTTCAGTCGAATAATGTTTGACATTTCATCAACATGAACAACTAGGTACATAGGTAGCACAGGTAGTAACAAGAGGGGGGTATGTTTATACAATCAAAATTCTTGGATGCTAGACTTAAAAACGGTGTGTGATTACAGTTGTTTTGAGTTCCAGATTTTAAGTCTCTGTGTGGTTGAGAATTTTGAAAACTATGAATATGTTGCCTTTCCGTTGCTAATTGGAGGTCATTATATCACATTTTTGCTAGGTCCTCTCCTCCCTATTCCACAGTAGTTCAGTAAATGTAATAGTACATTGAATAAAGTAGTAAATAAGACATCATAGCAAATGAATTAGGTCAGTCATCCTGTACATCCCTCACAATATACACAATCTGTCCATCACTCTTACTATACACACTCTGTACTTCCATCACACAATACACACTCCGTACATCCCTCACACTATACAACTCTCTACATTCTTCATACTATACACACATCGTCCATCATTAACACTATACAAATCTTTACGTCCCTCACATTATACAAAATCTCTATATCCCTCATACTATACGTCCCTCACACTATACACACTCTGTTCATCCCTCAAACTATACAGTCTGTACATCCCTCACACTATACACACTCTTTCCATCACTCATACAAAACAAACTCTGTACATCCCTCACATTATACACATTTTGTACATCTCTCACACTATACACATTCTGTACGTCCCTCTTATTCTACACTCTCTGTACATCCCTCACACTATAGACACTCTGCACCTCAATCATACTATACACACTCTGTACGTCCTCTTACTATACACTCTCTGTACATCCCTCACACTATACACACTCTGTACGTCCATCTTACTATACACGCTCTGTACATCCGTCACACTATACACACTCTGTACCTCACTCACACTATATACACTCTGTACGTCCCTCTTACTATACACTCTCTGCACATTCCTCACATAAACCACATTTTTTACATCCCTCACACTATACACACTCTGTACCAAACTCATACTAAACACAATCTGTACGTCCCTCTTACTGTACACTCTCTCTACGTCCCTCTTACTATACACTCTCTGTACATCCCTCACATTATACACATTTTGTACATCTCTCACACTATACACACTCTGTACGTCCCTCTTACTACACTTACTATACACTCTGTACATCCCTCACATTATACACATTTTGTACATCTCTCACACTATACACACTCTGTACGTCCATCTAACTATACACTCTCAGTACATCCCTCACACTATACACAATCTGTACCTCACTCATACTATACACACTCTGTACGTCCCTCTTACTATTCACTCTATGTACATCCCTCACATTCTACACATTTTGTACATCTCACACTATACACACTCTGTACGTTCCTCTTACTATATACTCTCTGTACATCCCTCACAGTATACACACTCTTTCCATCACTCATACAAAATAAACTCTGTACATCCCTCACATTATACACATTTTGTACATCTCTCACACTATACACACTTTGAATATCCCTCTTACTATACCCTCTCTGTACATCCCTCACATTAAACACATTTTGTATATCTCTCACACTAAACACACTCTGTACGTCCTTCTTACTATACACTCTCTGTACATCCCTCATATTATACACATTTTGTACATCTCTCACACTATACACACTATGTACGTCCCTCTAACGATACACTCTATGTACATCCCTCAAATATAGACATTTTGTACATCTCACACTATACACACTCTGTATGTTCCTCTTACTATATACTCTCTGTACATCCCTCACAGTATACACACTCTGTACATTGCTCTTACTACACAACCTCTGTGCATCCCTCACACTATACACATTTTGTACATCTCTCACACTATACACACTCTGTACGTCCCTCTTATTCTACACTCTCTGTACATCCCTCACACTATAGACACTTTGCACCTTAATCATACTATACACACTCTGTACGTCCTCTTACTATACACTCTCTGTACATCCCTCACACTATACACACTCTGTACATCCATCTTACTATACACGCTCTGTACATCCGTCACACTATACACACTCTGTACCTCACTCACACTATATACACTCTGTACGTCCCTCTTACTATACACTCTCTGCACATTCCTCACATAAACCACATTTTGTACATCTCTCATACTATACACACTCTATACGTCCCTCTTACTATACACTCTCTGTACATCCCTCACACTATACACACTCTGTACCAAACTCATACTAAACACAATCTGTACGTCTCTCTTACTGTACACTCTCTGTACATCCCTCACATTGTACACATTTTGTACATCTCTCACACTATACACACTCTGTACGTCCCTCTTACTATACTTACTATACACTCTGTACATCCCTCACATTATACACATTTTGTACATCTCTCACACGATACACACTCTGTACGTCCCTCTTACGATACAAACTCTGTACATCCCTCACACTATACACATTTTGTATATCTCGCACTATACACACTCTGTATGTCCCTCTTACTGTACACTCTCTGTACATCCCTCGCATTATACACACTCTGTACATCACTCATACTATACACACTCTGTACGTCCCTCTTACTATACACTCTCAGTACATCCTTCATATTATACACATTTTGTCCATTTCTCACACTAATACACACTCTGTGCGTCCCTCTTACTATACACTCTCTGTACATCCCTCACATTATACACAATCTGTACATCACTCATACTATATACAAACTGTTCATCTCACATGTTATACACACTCTGTACATTAGTCAAACTATTCACATTCTGTACATCATTCACACTATACAGAAACACTGTACATTACTCACACTGTACGTATACACTGTACGTCACTAACACTCTACACAAACTGTACATCATTGTCACTATACACACACTATACACATACACACAAACTGTACATCGCTAATACTATACACAATCCCAGCACTCACTTATACTATTAACACACACATTCTACATCACTCATACTATAAACACCTTGTCTTCTCCTTCACCCTCATGGTTAAGAGTACATGTGTAATTTCATTTATTTAACTAGTTATGTGTATATTTTTCTAATGATGGGGTAACTTTTTTTCATTTGCTTTACTAGACACGTCAGCAATTATTTCCAGACATATTTTCTTATATTTCTGTTAAAGTGTAAATTTGATAACTGTTAGATAAGTTTAAGGTTGCAGAATAGTTCTGGATGAGATTAGGAATAATTTGGGCTTTTAGATTACTGTACAATGTTATCCAAGTTAAAGGTAAGGTGAACTTGGAATTCACTGCACTTTACATGTCTGACATCATGATATAGTGCAACATAAATGGACTAATCTCTTAGTATGAATACACTTGACTTAAAGAAACATTACGATTAATTAATTAGAAATGAAATATAATTAAACTGTTAGTTTAAGAAATGTCTTTCAATGTTTTGAATGTATATAAGATAAACATGGAGCCTTTTCACATTGGCATGCATTTCTTGAACCGCTAACATGCTCCATTCAATATGCTGGTGTGAAGAGGTTTAATATTGAGGTATATCGTCTGATATACGTTCAAAAATTGGAAGATATTCCTTAAATAACTCAAAGCAAGATAACTATTAATTGTGGTCTCTTTTCACTCAATCACTGGTAATCCTGAGGGTTGCCAGTGATTGAGTCGTTTTCAGAGGGACGTGTCTACCAGGAGACGCTATCGAAACATGTGGAGGATGATAGTGGTGATACGGTGCTATGACATGGAAAACGGTAATGGAGTATAACAGTAAATGAAGTAGCACAGTAAATGGATCAGGTCGGTTCTCAATAGAATAGCATAGTAAGTCAATAGTACATTGGATAAAATAGTAAATAAAATAGCACAGTATATGAATTAGGTCAATTATAAATAAAATAGTACAGTAAATGAATAGTACATTGAATAAAATAGCAAATTAGATAACACAGTAAATGGATTAGGTCGGTCATAAATAGAATATTATAGTAAATTAATAGAACATTGAATAAAATGGTAAATAAAATATAATAGCAATTAAATTAGGCCAGTATAAATAAAATGGTACCTTAAATAAAGAGTGCACATTGAATAAAACGGTCAACAAAATAGCACAGTAAATGAATTTGGTCAGTTATATATGAAGTAGGACAGTAAATAAAAAGCACATTGAATAAAATAGTCAATGATATAGTAGAGTAAATTAATTAGGTCTGCCATAAAATAAAATGAAAAATACATTAAATAAAATAGGAAATCAAATAGCACATGAATTGAATTAGGTCAGTATAAATAAAATGGTACAACAAATGCATAATACATTGAATAAAATAGGAAGTAAAATACTACAGTAAATGAATTAGGTCACTCATGAATAAACTAGTACAGTAATTGAAAAATACATTGATTAAAATAGCAAATAGAATAACATAGTTATTGAATTAAGTCATAAATAAATAAAGCAGAACATTGAATGAATAGTACATGGAATAAAATAGTAAATAATATATCAGAATGAATGGATTAGGTCAATTATCAGTACAATAGTATAGTACATTGAATAAAATAGCAGACAAAATAGCACACTAAATAAAGCAGGTAAGTAATGATAAAATAACACAATAGTGGACATTGAATAAAATAATAAATAAAATACCAAAGTACACGAATTTGGTCAGGTGTATATGAGGTAGGACAGTAAATGAATAGCACATTGAAAATAATAGTAAATAAAATAGCACAGTAATTGAATTAGGTCAGCTATGAATAAAATTGTACAGTAAATCAATAATACATTGAATAAAATAGAAAAGTAAAATAGCACAGTACGTGAATTAGGTCACCTATATATAGTAGTACATCAATAAATAGTAAATTGAATAAGATACCAAATTAAATAGCACAGTAAATAAGGTTGGTCGGTATATATAGCGTAGTACAGTAAATGAATAGAACATTCGCTAAAATAGTAAATAAAATAGCATAGAAAATGGATTAGGTCAGTTATGAATAAAATAGTACAGTAAATCAATAATATATTGAATAAAATAGCAAATAAAATACATGTAGCGAAGTTATTGAATTTGGTCAGTTATCAATAACGTAGTACATTAAAAGAATAGTATATTGAATAAAATAGTAAAAAAAGATATCACAGGAAATGAATTAGGTCAGTTATGAATAAAATAGTACATTAAATAATACATGGAATAAAATAGAAAAAGAAAATAGCATAGTAAGTGAAATAGATCAGTAAATGAATTTGTTCAGTAAATAAAATAGTGCGGTAAATGAATAATACTTTAGATTAGATAGTAATTTATCCCGTGAGGACCCGGGTTAGAATAGGTTCTCAGTACCCCTTGCTTTTCGTAAGAGGCGACTGAATGGGGCGGTCCTTCGGCAATGGTGACGTCTCCGTATGAGTGAAAATTTTTCGAGCGGAACAATAAGCAGATTGAGAGGTATACTAAAACCGATGACTTTATGACGATGCAGTAGCATAATGACAAGATTATTATGTCAATTACTCGTAATAGGTTATTAAAGAAATCGTTCCTGTTTAGATTCGTTTAGAAACTTAAATAACATTTGTGATTTGATTCTAACCTCATAATGACATTACAAAACTAAGAAAGTTAATTCAGAAATATTTATAATATAATAAGAGTCAACTCATTTTTCTTATAAATCGTTACATTGTTAACAATTTTTATCTTTGCAAATTCCAGGGAGGTCCCCCCCTATCGAACTGTGCATGTCATTTATCAATGTTACATTGTAGATGCTGATATTTCTTGGATATATGGCTAAAGTTGATTTTAAGTCTGAATGTGCAGACCTACATGGATTCTCCCAACCAAGTGTTTCAAGGATAATCTCCACTATTGTTTCTGCACTGGATTCACGCCTGAAGAACATATTTCCATCAATGGCTGAAGACATTATTTGCATGAAAACAAAGTTTTGCAGTCTTGCCAAATTCCCTGGCGTAATTGGGACGATAGGTTGTACTTTGACCCAATTCTGGCACCTAAGGAAGACGAACATGCATTTGTATGTCGAGAGGGGTTCCATGCCCCGAATGTACTGGGAGTTGTGGACACGAACCTGAGGTGCGAGAAGACCTTACATGTACATAGACTTTTATTTTTATGATACTCTTGTAGAATTATAAATATATATTTATCGAAAGAGAAAGTTACTTTCAGATGGCCCATTAGTATGAGAAATTTACATATTCAAATATTAATTCGTGACGGAAAATGATGATACACTTCACAAATGGATGATAAAAATATTTTTTCCATATGATTTTCATACTTTCGTAAAATAATGATTACAGATTCACGAATTTGGTGTGCAAGTGGCCCGGTTTGATTCATGACAGCTTCATCTTCAATGAATATAAACTTACTGATGTTTTGCGAGAGAGACATTGGTTGGTTAGTTGGCGATTCCGGTTATCCCCTGAAGAAGTACTTGATGACACCAAGTCTGAATCCCCAGACAGAAGCAGAAGAAAGATACTACAGAGCACATGCTCAGACAAGGGGTGTTGTTGAGCGAGCGTTTGGTGTCTTGGAATCCCGCTTCAGGTTTTCATATTATTTATTATTATAATTATCGAACACACTGTCAAAATAAATTAAACAGTATTTTTAGTTATATTACTGTTATATATTTTAAACTTTAAATGCTATACATAAACACAAAAGCATCTGAACCCGGACATTCCATTTGATTCACCCAGTCTTTCAATGTGCATAGCAAAACTAGACCAAATAAAAAGTATTCACTATGTGAATTCTACGTCTGTCAGACCTATTCCTATATTCCCAATGTCATGCTCCTTCATTTAACCTGTTTTAAGTTGTACAGTTTATATTGTGGAGAATTAAGAAAATGTGGATGCTTTTCTTGAAAAAGTATGGGGTCTGCTATCATCCGTTTTTCGTTTTAGATGTTTGCTCGAGACCGGAGGATGCTTACCATTCAGCTCTGAAAAATGTGTTAACCTGTGTATTCGCAGGAAAATTCCATATCTAACACCCGAGTGCAGTACAACAGATTATGAGGAAGAGAACATTGTGGTGCAGGAAATCCACCAGATCGTGGTGGGTCTCTATAACGTCAAAGACATGACATAATGGTGAGCTCTGATGTATGTATGTATATATATATATATATATGTGTGTGTGTGTGTGTGTGTGTGTTTATTAATACGAGTAATTATGGTCATGTTGTTCATGAGAGGAAGATTTTTAAAGATTTATCATATATACATGTATCACCATGAAATGTATGAATGAATATGACACAATAAACTTTTAAAGAAAATATCTGACCTATTCAACATCATCAGGAAGGTCATGGGAGTCACACTGGTGTTGAGGCATCCCCATGCTGTGTGAATTCATGTGAGTCATACTGGTGTTGAGGCATCCCCATGCTGTGTGAATTCATGCGAGTCATACTGGTGTTGAGACATCCCCATGCTGTGTGAATTCATGCAAGTCATACTGGTGTTGAGACATCCCCATGCTGTGTGAATTCATGTGAGTCATACTGGTGTTGAGGCATCCCCATGCTGTGTGAATTCATGTTTAGTGGTTACCTTTTGGGACTAAGATTGGATCTTAGTGTGGGGAAAATTTTATGGGAATAAATCTAATTTCAAAATCACAACACCTGAACAATGACAGGGCCAGTGTGGCTCAAAAGAATGATGTTGTGTCTTGACCACTTGTTGAGAATTTATATGACTTGATTACTCTATTTTTTACCATTTTTCAAAAAAAATGTTTAAATTAAATGGAGCTCAAAAAGAATTTTCTTTCAAAAAGCTTTTTCACATACACTTGAACTAGTAAAACTTTTGATGTAGCATAAGTGAAATGGTAACATGTGAATAATGGCAGACAAACTTTGACCAAAAATGTTCATTACCTACATGGTATAAATGGTGGTTGCATTTTCCATCAGAAAATGAAGTTTCTGTTTTTTGCAGGTGACAACTTCCTGCAGTGTCTCAAGGATCTTCTGCTTGACTGCATCAATTCAAGCATCTCCTCCTGGATCTGGATGACCCTGCTTCATCAATTCAAGCATCTCCTCCTGGATCTGGAAGATCCTGCTTCATCAATTCAAGCATCTCCTCCTGGATCTGGATGAGCCTTTCTGTGGAAGACCCATCTGCTATTATAGACAAAATAGATCAGAATAATTTACTACAGTTAAATGTATCTCAAATTGTTGAAAGGCAACTACATTTAAAGGTCAATGCAGAACTCTTGTGTTTATATATTCATTTCAAATGTTACAAAATCATATCAAATTTTAAGATGTAAAATTCAAGATACAAATGATCAGTTCAATTTGTGTATGCACTTAGTCACATGGTAATATTTAACTGACTGACAAATAGATACATGGTAATATTTAACTGACTGACAAATAGATACACAAAGTCAATTAATTTAAATCCTCCAACTCTGATTTTAATTATATCACACCTGCTTGAATCATACTCCTCTAATACACCTAAAATATATTTCAGAAACTAACTTATCCTTTGTTCTGATAATGAATTCATGTCTAGCAGGGATTACAATTTTTTTTTTTTTTTTTTTTTGGCTAAGAAAATATTAATGTTTATGAAAACAGTAATTTCTCTATTTGAATAAATTGTCATTCACAGTAATTAATTTTTTTTTTAATTTAATGTTTAATCATGTTATGTGTACTTGCATTTCCCACTCACTCTGCCCATATATGAATCTGACTCCACAGCATTTTGAGAAAACCCTTGTAAGAAGTACAGAATAAAAAATGGAACTATGTATTACATGTGTAATATGTAATGTGTTGGCACATACAGAGGTTCTAAATGTAATATTAGTTTAAAGATCCACACATACATGTCTGATTTGCCCAAAGTAATAATTCTGAAAAATGTTTTATTTCTAATGATCATTAATGCATTTACCTGTCTCAAATTGATCACAGCAAGGCTGGTCCTCTGCAGAGTTTGCTATAGAAACAAGCATTAAGATATGCCAATATCAATGATAGTAATCACAATGATAATTGATTCTATATTCATAAAATGAAAGTAATGTGAATATAAATGTTAACTTAAATGATTCATTTCTCAGTGATATAGAATCATTGATTACAAATTATTCATTCTTGGTATTATAATTCATAAACAGACTGTACTTGAAATACTGAACTTTAACAATGCTGCATCAGGGATTTATTAGCTTACAAAATATGAAAAGAGGTTCACAGTCTTCAGGTGTATTACTCAAAATTTGCGGAAGACTTCAGATGCTAAGTTACCGATTACAATACCAATACTGCAAAAACTATTGGCTGGTTTAAAGTCAAGCACTTCTTTGTAGTGCACCACCTCAAACTGGCTCTTGAATATTGCGACCTCAATACACACCAACACAAAGGTCACAGTTTTCGGACTGGAGCCGCAACAGAGGCTGCAAAATTAGGCTACTCTGAAAATTAATTTAAGCAGCTTGGAAGATGACAGTCAAATGCTCTCAAGGGTTACATCCGCATTAATGCATTTTCCATGTAAATACTGCAAAAACATGTCAATGTTGAGGTCAGTAGTTTTATAGCCTCAATCAGTCCAGAAATTGACTGCTGTTCCAAAAAATTTAACGTAGACCCAACAACATACCCTGTCCTACTGTCATAATTATGTCACCTCTTGTTGCTAAATTTTTGCCTTTTATAACTTCTAGAAATATTGCACAGGTCACAAGTCCCTCCAGCTCATATTTTTATTCCTTTTTCTATTCTTAAAATTATTTCCAATCTGAGCAGGTCAGGGGTTAGCTACTGCTCCATTTTTGTTCCGATTTTTTCATGCTTTTATAAACATTTGGGTGTGGACTGTTCAGAAGTTGTCCGACGCTCAATTTGTTTTTGATTTCTTTTCTTTTTCACGCCCCTATAGGCAATAGGAGGAATTTCACACCCTGCGCCGGTCAATAAAATACTGCTGCCTAAATGCGTTTTTGTATATATGTAAATATTCATGTTTCTTACTTGGAGCAAGGCATAAGTTGTCTGCCGCCCTGGAGAGTTACGTTTTCCTTATCGGCTCAACACATTTTATATAAATGTGAGTTCCAGTCTATTTGTTTTGAATTTTTTTTATTTGTTTTTGCATTTATCTGATATTCAATACGCCATTACTTTATTAATTTGGTTAATATGGCATTCCTTGAGTGGCGCAGCAATTTACATGCCTTTTGCCTGTTTCATTGCTTGGTGGCCTTTTTTGTGCGCCACCTTTTTTGACATTATTAGTGTTTTTAGATGTATATTGGCTGGGATCAATTTTTGTAATTTATATGCTTAGTTGTGCAATTGCCAGTCTAATCATGTTTTGTATTCAGTGGTTCCAGCCAATTAATTGGTAACATTTTATCTGTTACGTAATTGTATGTTTCTTTGTTTTACATCATTTGTTTTCATATCGATCATAAATGACATAATCACTAAAACGATATTGCTATTTCATTTTATATATATATATATATATATATATATATATATATATATATATATATACACTACCTGATGTGGGACAAACGGAATGCCAGAGGCCTGTCTCATTGGAAGTCTTATCTCAAAATTGTAGAATGTAAATAAATATTTAATGCAAGCATTAAATTGTTTTACATTCAGAATTTCATACCATTATGTTAAACTCCTTCATGAACCTCGATCACATTTTGTTAATAATCCCCCCCCCCCTTTTGGAAGGCCTCATAATCTTTGTCCAAGCGCTCAATCTTTAACCAATCAGAGGACAGCATATTTTATCATTAGACGCTTCGCCATTTACGAAAAACAAGATACAAATTTTGGTCTGCGACTTTGTTTAGATTGCCCTTTTTTCTTTTCTTTTTTTTCTTTTTTTTATTTTGGTTTTTTTTTTTAATGCTTTTGCCTTTTTCGCGAACTGTCTAAAAAATCTGAAGGCCTCCTCATTCCGTCCTCCGTCCCTATTTCATTGCATAATATGCTTCATACTAGGAATTTACATGCTTTTTTGCATATTTCATTGGTTGGTGGCTTTTTTTGTGCGCCACCTTTTTTGACATTATTAGTGTTTTTAGATGTATATTGGCTGGGATCAATTTTTGTAATTTATATGCTTAGTTGTGCAATTGCCAGTCTAATCATGTTTTGTATTCAGTGATTCCAGCCAATTAATTGGTAACATTTTATCTGTTACGTAATTGTATGTTTCTTTGTTTTACATCATTTGTTTTCATATCGATCATAAATGACATAATCACTAAAACGATATTGCTATTTCATTATATATCTATATATATATATAGAGATATATATATATACACACTACCTGATGTGGGACAAACGGAATGCCAGAGGCCTGTCTCATTGGAAGTCTTATCTCAAAATTGTAGAATGTAAATAAATATTTAATGCAAGCATTAAATTGTTTTACATTCAGAATTTCATACCATTATGTTAAACTCCTTCATGAATCTCGATCACATTTTGTTAATAATCCCCCCCCCCCTTTTGGAAGGCCTCATAATCTTTGTCCAAGCGCTCAATCTTTAACCAATCAGAGCACAGCATATTTTATACGAAAAACAAGATACAAATTTTGGTCTGCGACTTTGTTTGGATTGCCCCCTTTTTTGGGGTTTTTTTTGTTTTTTTTTTTTTTGGTTTTTGTTTTTTTTAATGCTTTTGCCTTTTTCGCGAACTGTCTAAAAAATCTGAAGGCCTCCTCATTCCATCCTCCGTCCCTATTTCATTGCATAATATGCTTCATACTAGGAATTTACATGCTTTTTTGCATATTTCATTGGTTGGTGGCTTTTTTTGTGCGCCACCTTTTTTGACATTATTAGTGTTTTTAGATGTATATTGGCTGGGATCAATTTTTGTAATTTATATGCTTAGTTGTGCAATTGCCAGTCTAGTCATGTTTTGTATTCAGTGGTTCCAGCCAATCAATTGGTAACATTTTATCTGTTACGTAATTGTATGTTTCTTTGTTTTACATCATTTGTTTTCATATCGATCATAAATGACATAATCACTAAAACGATATTGCTATTTCATTATATATATATATACACTACCTGATGTGGGACAAAAACCGAGCTTCGGAATGCCAGAGGCCTGTCTCATTGGAAGTCTTATCTCAAAATTGTAGAATGTAAATAAATATTTAATGCAAGCATTAAATTGTTTTACATTCAGAATTTCATACCATTATGTTAAACTCCTTCATGAACCTCGATCACATTTTGTTAATAACCCCCCCTTTTTTGGAAGGCCTCATAATCTTAGTCCAAGCGCTCAATCTTTAACCAATCAGAGGACAGCATATTTTATCATTAGACGCTTCGCCATTTACGAAAAACAAGATACAAATTTTGGTCTGCGACTTTGTTTGGATTGCCCTTTTTTTTGGTTTTTTTTTTTTTGTTTGTTTTGGTTTTTGTTTTTTAATGCTTTTGCTTTTTTCGCGAACTGTCTAAAAAATCTGAAGGCCTCCTCATTCCATCCTCCGTCCCTATTTCATTGCATAATATGCTTCATACTAGGAATTTACATGCCTTTTGCATGTTTCATTGGTTGGTGGCTTTTTTTGTGCGCCACCTTTTTTGACATTATTAGTGTTTTTAGATGTACATTGGCTGGGATCAATTTTTGTAATTTATATGCTTAGTTGTGCAATTGCCAGTCTAGTCATGTTTTGTATTCAGTGGTCCCAGCCAATTAATTGGTAACATTTTACCTGTAACGTAATTGTATGTTTCTTTGTTTTACATCATTTGTTTTCATATCGATCATAAATGACATAATCACTAAAACGATATTGCTATTTCATTATATATATATATATACACTACCTGATGTGGGACAAAAACCGAGCTTCGGAATGCCAGAGGCCTGTCTCATTGGAAGTCTTATCTCAAAATTGTAGAATGTAAATAAATATTTAATGCAAGCATTAAATTGTTTTACATTCAGAATTTCATACCATTATGTTAAACTCCTTCATGAACCTCGATCACATTTTGTTAATAACCCCCCCTTTTTTTGGAAGGCCTCATAATCTTTGTCCAAGCGCTCAATCTTTAACCAATCAGAGGACAGCATATTTTATCATTAGACGCTTCGCCATTTACGAAAAACAAGATACAAATTTTGGTCTGCGACTTTGTTTGGATTGCCCTTTTTTTTGGTTTTTTGGTTTTTTTTTGTTTTGGTTTTTGTTTTTTAATGCTTTTGCTTTTTTCGCGAACTGTCTAAAAAATCTGAAGGCCTCCTCATTCCATCCTCCGTCCCTATTTCATTGCATAATATGCTTCATACTAGGAATTTACATGCCTTTTGCATGTTTCATTGGTTGGTGGCTTTTTTTGTGCGCCACCTTTTTTGACATTATTAGTGTTTTTAGATGTACATTGGCTGGGATCAATTTTTGTAATTTATATGCTTAGTTGTGCAATTGCCAGTCTAGTCATGTTTTGTATTCAGTGGTCCCAGCCAATTAATTGGTAACATTTTATCTGTAACGTAATTGTATGTTTCTTTGTTTTACATCATTTGTTTTCATATCGATAATAAATGACATAATCACTAAAACAATATTGTTATTTCGTTATATATATACTCCCTGGTGTGGGACAAAAACCGAGCTTCGGAATGCCAGAGGTCTGTCTCATTGGACGTCTCATCTCAGATTTGTAGAATATAAATTGCAATCTGGCATATGCTATGAACATACCAGGTTGCTCTGCAGCACTATCAAGTGGACATATAGCATCTTCAGTTTCCTCTACATGTTCAGTCTCTGTAAAGTATTTATAAATGCAATCTTTGATTAACTTCATTTCAGAGTACAAAAATGTTTGCTTACTTATAATGAAGGACATTGAGTAATTGACTTTGAGAGGTACAAGTTGAAATATCAGAACCATTTATTGCCATATATGATGAAGTGTAATATTTTTACCTTTGATATTGTGCATGACATTAAAACTATCAAATATATAATAATATTGATGACTGTATAACTGTACAATACATATACATTGATGTACAATGAATATTTACCAGACACAAGACTGTCACAGCCACCAGCAATTCCAGACAACACCAATGATCTAATGTAATATATCAAAAATAAGTAAGTAAATAAAATAATTATGTTTCAATGTTTTTCATCATTTTTATTCCATCTATTTTTTTTTTTCAGGAAGTAGGAATAATTAAATTGAAAGCATTCTTTATTTGATTTCCAGAAAGTTCCATATTATATATGGGTATCTAAAATTTATTTGATATTTTTTTCAATTGTTGAAATAACCATACAAAATATTAGACCTTTATTCCCACTCCTTGACATCTGTTGGAGGTGGGCCTCCTTCAGTCTGGCGCTGGATTTTCAGTCGCTCTACTTCTTTCTTTGTGGAAAATTGTACGTCCTGCCACTCTTTCTTCACTTCCTTTAAAGTGCAACCACACCCCCCCCCCCCCAATGGCATTAATGCTATAAATGAAATACCAATTTTAAAAAAATTATAACTTTCATTAGGCAGTTTGAAACGAATCTTCAAAATAATAAAAAAAAAATGATTATTCATAATTATTTTTCTACCTTTACAAAATGTTTCTAAGGCTTGCAATATTTATGAAGGTATTGATTTATGATGAAATAATAGAAAATCAAAGTCCCCAAGAAATTTAAATTCCCAGAACGCCTTCCAACATTAAGTTACTCTGCACTAATTAATACATTTATATAGTATTTTTTAAAAATTATTTCTTTGTCTTTTTGATATAAATATAATGTTTTGAAGAATAACAAATGTGTAATAACTTTAAAGTTATTTTTTTTTATTTTTTTATCAACATTGTCCAATAATATGTAGTCATCAATTTTGTTTGATCCACCCACTTGTTGATTAACATCGCGGACGTAAAAGAGATCACCAACAAATGACGTTTACAAATCGAATACAAATAAAAACACACACAATGTGGATTACATTTCGCTAAATATAAATAACTCAATGTTTGGAAATACTTTGCCACCAATATCGTAGTACATTCTAATGTGTTTCTTGGATGTTTGGATTAGGGCAAGCCATTTTGTGAAATAATGTTTTATTGTGCAGACGTGAGACAACGTTAGTGTAATGTACATTTTTAAATAATCTTTTACGCATTTAAGTGCTCTCTTACCATGTATGCACAAAAACACAATTGTAATATTATGACAGACGGATGACAAGACAGTCTATCAGATATAAGAGATTGTGACAACAACACGTTGTGTTAGTTCGACATCTTAATAAAACTGGTCCCTCAACTGGTATTACAAGTACAAAACGAAAGTAGACAAAATCAGATACGTATACAATTGATAATTCCGGATTGATACTTTACATAATAATATTACAACTTTCCCTTTATAAAAAATGAGTGTCAATAAATTTGAAGATTGAATTCTGAGTTAATGTTCATTGAGTTTAGAATGAAATACTTTGAACACAATCAAGTAAAATCACTATGACAATTGTAGACTTGAGTAGACTGCCCAGTCTGCCTAAAATAAACATACAGGGGATTATTCTGCCCCAAAATATAACACATTGATCACTAGTCCTGGAATCGTTTCGGTTTCCTCACTTCTCTTCCTGAGCGTGTGCGGTATCCACTTTCGGAACTCGGCTGAACTTCCTGATGGTTGGACAACGGATTTGGTTTTGTGTCGACAACTTCTTCTTGACTGATATCTGGGTTTGGTTCCCCATCTGTGGAGATAACTGTGTCTTTACGAAATGACTTTTCCTTTGATGCTATGATATCTCCTCGATTCCTTCGATACATGGTCCCATCTGGTGTGATCAACTGATACGAGCGATTGTCTTGAGCGACGACGTTAGCTGGCTTCCAGTCATTCTTCATTTTGAATCTTACTTTGTGTCCTTGCGGAATTTCTTCCTGGCTTTTGGTAGTACGGTTGTAGTAGAATTGTTGTCGATGTTGACTTCGTACTCTTTCCTTGTGTGTCTCAGTTCTGTTGATGGTCTTTGGTCTCAGTTGCTCTTTGGTTATTGGTAGGATAGAGAGTAATTCTCTGCTCATCAAAAGCTGTGCTGGCGAACCGGTGTCCGTTGGGGTGTTCCTGTACTCCAGTAATCCTAAGTATGGGTCCTTGCCATCTGTCTTGGCTTTCTCCAGTAATCTCTTTGCTGTTTGCACTGTCCTCTCTGCAAGTCCATTGGCTTGTTGATGATACGGACTGGATGTGGTGTGTTGGAAATTCCACTTTTCTGCGAATTCACGAAATTCCTGTGAGGTATACTGTGTTCCATTATCACTAATCACTTCAAAAGGTATGCCATTTCTAGCAAAAATTGACTTGAGTCTCTCAATAACTGTACGGCTTTGTGTGTTCGGCAGCTTTACGACTTCGAAAAATCTTGAGTAGTAATCCGTTACCACAAGATAATCACTTCCGTGTAGCGTGAACAGGTCTGTTCCTACTATTTGCCATGATCCATCTGGAATCGGCGTTGACACGAGAGGTTCTCTAGGATTTCGATTCCTGAAGTCCATACATGTGTTGCATTGTGAGATCATCTCGTCAATGTCTCTGTTCATGTTGGGCCAGTACACGATGTTTCTTGCTCTTTTCTTTGTCTTCTCAATACCACTGTGTCCTGTGTGTAGCCGTTTGAGTATTTCAGGTTGTAGGACTGAAGGTGTCACAATTCTGTTTCCTTTGCACACAAGATCATCAACAACTGTCAACTGATCCTTGATTTTCCAGTACTTAAGTGTTGATCTTTTTCTGTTGAGTGGCCAACTGTTCTGTATACAGTCTTTAACTAAACTGAGTTCATCATCTCTTTCCGTTTCCCGGCGGATGTCGTTCAGAATATCATGTGACATGGGTATGCTTCGTAAGAACACAGAATGTACAAAAGTCTCTAACTCCTGTGAGTGAGTATCCTCCTTGCCTACTGGTAGGCATGCACGAGACAGTGTGTCCGCAATGACTAGTTCTTTACCCGGTCGGTATTTGAAGTTGAAAGTATACTTCTGTAATCTGAGTAACAATCTCTGCAATCTAGGCGGTGCCTGTGAAAGGGGTTTCTTCAAAATAGATTCAAGTGGTTTGTGGTCATTTTCCACGACAACATCCACTCCATAAGTGTATTGGTTAAAACGTTCCAGTCCAAATGTCACTGCAAGTAACTCTTTTTCTATCTGCGCATATCTGGTTTCTGCATCGGTGAGAGCTCTTGAAGCATAACAATCGGTTTGTTTTCTTGTAGAATCAGTAGAATTTCGAGGCATCAACACTCACTACAACTGGTTTCTTGACATCAAAGAAGGAAGGTAAGTATTGGTACTTCTGATAGAATTTTCTTGACGTCCTTAAATGCATCTTCTTGAGGTCGTTCCCAGTGGAATGCAATGTCCTTCCGTAGGAGTGTTCTGATTGGCTGCGTGACTCTGGACGTGTTTGGTATGAACTTTGCTAAGTAGTTGTTTGTCCCCAGTAGTCGTTCTACACCTTTCTTGTCCTCTGGTGGGGGCATCTTGGTGATCGCTTCTATCTTAATGGGGTCAGGTCTCACACCTTCGCTACTAATGATGTGTCCTATGTAGTTCACTTCAGGACTGCTAAACACACATTTCTCCTTGTTGAGTGTCAAGTTTATCTCCTTGCACTTCTCTAGCACTTTTCTGAGTCTTTGATCATGTTGTCTATGTCCACTTCAACACCGGGTATGTGTCTGAATTGTTGTGAAATTCTCTTCTGGAATAACTCTTGAGCACTCTTTATTCCAAAGGGCATCCTGCAGAAGCAGTATCGTCCAAAGGGCGTGTTAAAAGTGGTGAGTTTCTGACTCGCCGGATCTAATGGTATCTGCCAGTAGCCGCTGTTGGCATCCAACTTGCTTAAAACTTTCGCACCTGCTAGTCTAGTGGTGATCTCCTCTATGGTGGGTAGCTGATAGTACTCCCGCTTGATGGCTTTGTTTAGGTCGCGTGGATCGAGACAAATACGTAACTTGCCGTTTGACTTCTCTGCACAAACTATAGAGTTCACCCATTCAGTGGGTTCATCCACCTTCTTTATGACTCCTTTGAGCTCCATTCCCTCGAGTGACGCTTTCAGTTCATCTCGGAGTGCTGCAGGAAATGTGCGAGATGGGTGCACAACTGGTTCTACTGTGTTGTCTATCTGTATGTGATAAGGTTCTTGTAGACACCCTAATCCATGAAATACTGACGAAAATTCACTGAATATCTCTTCTGCATTGTAATCTGTTGACTGTTTTTGTGTCGCGAGTGTCAGCTTGACTAAGCCCAAGTCTCTACACGATCTGAGTCCTAGTATAGGTACTGATTCTTTTTCCGTCACGTAAAATTCTAGCACATGATTTCTGTGTTGGAGGTGGCATTTCCCTAGGATAGGTATCCTGTCGCCTGTGTAGCTTGTTATCCTCGCTGAAGTCCGTGTGACGTCTGTTTTCACCGGGAGCTGATTCAGTATACTTTTGGGAACAATGTTAACTTGCGATTCCGTGTCGATTTTAAACTTCACTTTCACCTTGTTGAAGGTTATAGTTGTGTACGCTTCATCTTTTCTATCGGATTCTTTGCTAACTGCACATAGGAAGTAATCTTCGTCATCTGTAGATCGACAGTTTTCCTCATCCTCGTGATCAACTACATTCACATTTTTTGTTCTGCAGCATTTTTGGTGATGATTTGCTCCATTACACCGATGACAACGTTTGCCGAATGCTGGATATTTCTTTTCCTCATGTGTCTTACCACATCTTCCACATAGCTGTTTGTCTATCGATCCGGGTGAGCCTTTAGGTACGTAGGCTGCTGAGGACTGCCCTGGTTTCTTCTTGTTCTTCCAGTTTCCGCAAGCTGATTGTTTCTTAAATGGTTTCTTAAACACTGCTGTTGCTGTCGCTTCTTCGCTGGCTCTGCATACACTCAAAGCACTGTCTAATGTCAGTTTGTTATCGCGAAGCAGTCTCTCTTTGACTTTTTCCGAATTTACTCCACACACAATGCGATCTCTCAACATATCATTTTCCAATGTTCCAAATTTACAGTTCTTAGCAATTACACGCAAATCGGTCACATACTGATCAATTGTTTCAGTTTTACCTTGCTGTCGCGTGTAGAATTTGTGACGCCAAACTGTGATATTTTCACGTGGTGCGCAGTAATCCTTGAATTTTTTGAACAGTGGCTCAATTTTGTCCTTATCATCCTGTGAAATAGTCATCGTGTTGAAAATTTCACGTCCATCCTGACCGATTATATAGAGGAATGCACTGCATTTATCCTTCTCATCCCGTTCATGCATGGCGATGTTTAAATACAGTCGCATGGTCTGCTCCCATTTCCTCCATTTTTCGGGCAGGTTTCCATCCGATGATGAAAAATCAAGCTCCGGTGGCGGTCTCAAGTGTTCCATCTGACACCATGTAATATTATGACGGACGGATGACAAGACAGTCTATCAGATATAAGAGATAGTGACACCAACAGGTTGTGTTAGTTCGACATTTTAATAAAACTGGTCCCTCAACTGGTATTATAAGTACAAAACGAAAGTAGACAAAATCAGATACGTATACAATTGATAATTCCGGATTGATACTTTACATAATAATATTACAACAATTATTACAAAATGATGAATAACTTTCTATAAACATGATACTTTTTTTTCGAACTCCGAAACTAAATTGTGCTTACGTGTTTGTTATGTTTGCCCACGTGGCACTCTTATCTGCTGCTGAAAGAGAGGCAGAAAATTTCCCTTTAAGTACACTACTTTTCTCTTCAACCTGTTCTGCCAGAAGAGCGATCTCTGCCTCCAACCAGTTCTTCTTTCTTAATTGTTACAATATCCATCCATTTTCGTCTGCTACAGCATTAGCAGATGTCGGTAACTACAGGCCGAGAAAAACTTAACGATTATTTTAGTCTTATATTAGTACCATCTAGCCATAACCACATATTTAATGAATAGGAATGTGCTACACGGGCAGATGAACACAACCCATAGTCTCGCGCGGAAGTGGACGAAATGAAAGAGACATATTCTGTAAATAGAATTTTTCCGGAATGCTAATGCGTAATGGCGGCAAAAGCAAACGAAGCTGAGACGTTGAAGGAAAAACTCTTTTCCTTTCTTTTGTAATGCTATGGTGGATGAAAAAATGAAAATGACGAACAGTGATCAATCGCATAAATCCCATGAAGAATACAAAATTATGAGTAGGGAAAGCATGGTCCCCTAGACACACCAGAGGTGGGATCAGACCTGTATGTGACTGTTACCATTATCTTTGCTTTTGAATGAAATATGCAAATCTGAAGCTATTAGGTGTACTCCATTACATTGAAATGGTCATTATAATTTTGTACATCGCCAAACTTGATATAGTAAAGATTTTATTAAATTGACATACGTGAAAGGGGGGGGGGGGGGGGGCAGAGTGGGTACGGGTATTGTTATAATGAAAATAGGAGGAATGCACTGCTTGATTAGATTTGGTGTAAGGAAGTATAATAATATTGATAATTAAACAATTAGATTAAATCCAATTGATCAGTAAGTGTTTATACCAGAACTAATTATGAAATGCACAGGTGCTGTATGTACTTGTGTGTATTTAAGCAATTTGAATTAACAAATTAAGGTACTAAATATAATTGTAAAGAATAATGGTATAGGGTTTTTTATCATGTTAAAGATTATATCAAGCTCTAACTTTAATAAGTAAATTTTGTAAAATTCCAGCATGATAAAGTTGTTTTGGTGGAAGTTTCCTTAAACATGAAGAAGGTTATTTATAAGCTATTTTGGACCCACTATCAAGGATCTACCATATAGCTTTTTTAACCATAGCATTTGACTTGAAGTTGTTTTCTAAAGAAGATCTAATTTTAAGTACATAATGTGCATCACATGCAGTTTTGATGATTTGATCTTCCATGAAGGCTGGTGATTTTTTAAAAACAACATGAAAGACAAACATAAACTTCAACTTAAGAAACTGAACAACAAAATAAATATTTTTACATAATTTGGTGCACAAAGAAATCCTATAGTAGGCGATTGTAACTGTCTTGTCTAGTGAATTTGTTTCTCTCTTCATTTTCATCAGAATAAACAACTCTGAAATATGTCTGTATATTGTTTATTGGTGATGTTTCACCCTAGTATGTATAATCTCGCGAGAATACCGCTTGTGTTCATCTGCCCGTGTAACACATTCAATGAATAGTGCCCAAGTTAACGCAGAAAACGAGATCTCGTTGGTCATACTAAACATTAAAACCACGACGGAATCGGAGACGAAATAGTAGTTCCGATATTCCGTATTAACAATAGTCATCTTCATGCATATGTAGATTCGATATATCCCAGTGAACTCGAAATAAAAAAAAAAAAAACACAGTCTTCTATATCTACTACATATTTGGATATTTTATTGAACATGCATGTTTTCTATAGGGAATGAATTAGGACACGTCCTATTCATCCAACGGGCTTGTTTCATTCTTGACATCGGCAACTTAGGATTGAGAAGAGGCCTGGATTGTATTACTGGTGAGAAAATACAAAGTATCGGCGATAGCGGGAATTTTTTACATAAAGTACAGTAAATACTGCTGTAAGTGTCTAATAAACCCGAAAACTAGGATTGTCATGTCGCCTAAAACTCACGGTTTCTTTTTAATTGGGATTTAATTTTATTTACCACATTGACCTTTCCTTTATCATCTCCTTCCTGAGGGTTTTCCCCTCTAAAATACTCGAGAGTCGGTTGTGAAGCCGCCATTTTCTCACAAATATGACTAAGATAAGTCGTATGTCGGATAGTTTATGTTTTTTTGAAAGACTTCCTGAATGGATAAGACACGGTCACATCTACTAGAGTGGGCTTTCGCTAGTGATTCTATAAAGAAAACAAAACAAATATTTTCTAATATTTGATATCGATCAAACTTAAACAATTTCCAGTAATCACATTTCCTACTCAAATGATTACTTGCGCCATCAGGCAAGTGTGCATTGGGTTTCCAGTTCCCTCGGGTAATTGGACAACCATTAATGTCGATCTCTGGGCCAATTTTATTTCATATTCTGTATTTTCAACGTTGTAATAAGTTTTGATATCCAGCTTTCCGAAAGTCTGAAAATGCCTTTCGCCCAGTCGTAAAACAATGCTTAAAAGAAGTTCGATTATGTGATTATATATAATTATAATATTATAACAAGACATAATCTGTTCTCTCATCATATCTGTAAATATTTCATCATATGTATCATGAATGTTTTCTTCTAATAACCTCTGTGATAGCCATGTTGCAGAGAAATATTCAGAGTAATTTTTCTAATAATTTCTTGAAGAATTGCTTCCATTTTCCCTTTTATAATATACATGTACTCATATATTCAGTGCACTCGTCATTGCTGAGAAAACTAATTTGAATCAGCTGTTCTTGTTCACCCAGGTGACCTTTGTATATACCGACCTTTACCTGCAGGTGTTCTTTATGACTCAGGTGACTTTTGTTTACCCAGATGACCTTTGTTTACACAAGTAGTGAGTGAAAAGTGAGTGTATCACGTACATCTTACTTACGCCCCAGTCCATAATCATTTACTCCTGAAGAGAGGTCACCAGCTTTAGGTGTAGAGCACTTTCGACTGAAGCAGTGAGGTATCACCTACTGTGATACTGGACGTGCAATCGGAAAGACCCTTAACTTTCACTTGTTATGCCGGACGCTTGACAGAGGAACAATCGCTCACCTGTCTAAATTTGACGCGGCACAGGGATCGAGATATTTCTCTCGACTATTTCAATTCTGGTCGAATGCACACGGAATGCTCTCTCAATGCGAAAGTCCGCCAAAATCGTCAAAAGATTCAGAGATGGGGAAATGAATACAAATCCATGTTACTTGACATATTCTACTATTCAGTAAAGTAATTGCTAGTAACTTACGCTTGGTGACACATAATTGATATTGCTGAAATACAACTTGACGTGGTAATATTGGTGCATCTACAGGTACATTTGGTGCCCCTGCAATAATCAAAAATATATCTAAGTACAATAGATAATTTATTCAATTTTAGTATATGCTTATTTTCCCATTTTGTCAAGGAATATGGGGGATAACAACATTAATATTAATATCTCTTATCTACACCCCCCCCCCCAAAGGGTGCGTGTGTCAAAATCCTGAAGGAATATTCATACAACTCGCTCGGCTCAGTCTGGCGACAACTGGTTATTATGCCGTCCCAAAGACCTCCTAGGACTCTCCCGTCATTTTTGCATTTTAAAAGTCGCTAAAATGGCGAGGGTCATGCATGAGAAAATTCATTGTAGTCAAATCGAAAAAAGACATCTCTTGTCCTTTAATTAAGAGATACCCTTATTTTTAAGTTAACGACATATCTCACTGAAAATATGGAAGATAATCTTTTAAATCTGAGAGATATCTCTTTTACATCGATAAAGATATATTTACGATATAATAGATATATCTCTAAAGGTTAAAAGATATCTCTCCAAGTTAAAGAGATATCTTTCTAAGAGATATCTTTCTAAGTTAAAGATGTATATCTCTAAATTAAAGGAATATCTCTTTTTGAATAAACAGTAAAACGGCTTACCGTGATACATTGACCAACCCTTACCACGAAATACTGCAGTATGAAGATGAATACCCCCCGCATCCCCCACCCCCGGTACGTGTAATATATTTCATAATTCAATCTGTGGGATGACCTTCCTATAAAGAATGGCAAATAAGTATTAATTAAGTGATAAAAAATACTAGTAGTAATGAAACAAAAGTAAATAGTTCTAATAATGTCCCTCAAGGGTTTCCTTAAATTTCCTATCAACAAACAAACCGAAAGTACTGCTACGGATATGCCGAGGAGTCGGAAGAGAAAATCCATCGAGAGCTGGCGGGATTCTGAAAGTCCCGAGAAGAAGTTGTACAAAGGGTAAGACCATTGTTTGGTACAGTGACCGAGAATAATGCTTTAAATACATCGTAATATAAATACACCGGATAGAACTCACAAGAGCAACGAGCACCAAATATTATACCACTACCAATAATAATAATAAACTATTAATAGCCAAACAAGAAAAGAAAAAGAATTGCTTAGTGTCATGTCTCTGATCAATTCAAGGGCGTAGGAGAAAGGGGCAGTCGGGATATGTGTCCCCTCACGTTCCAAAGGGGGCACAATCTTGTTTTCCCCTCCCCCCATTTCACACTAGTAATATCAGTTATCATTAAATTTAAACTAATCAAAACTAAGGCCCATCTTGATATCATTAAAGTTGCTTTTCTTGAAGTTTTTTTTTTTCGTTCATCTTTCTTTCTTCAAACATGCAAGTGAGTGTGAGGACGAAATTGATTTCTCTGTTTTTACTGTTTACGGTGTAAAAACTGTTTGGACTAATCAAGGGCGTCGACAAAGGTGCGGCAAGGGCGCAAATGTATTCTGCAAAAAAGTAAATAAATAAATAGAATAAAACAAAACAAATAAATAAATAAACAAAAAATAAAATAAGTAAAATCAGGATTTTTTAAAAAAAAAATTAAATAAAATAAAAAAGGAAATTTTGTAACGGCGATATCTGCTTATTGGAGCGGCGAGTATAACGGCGATCTGTGGTCATTGGAGCGGCAAAGTGGGAAGTGTAAACAATAATTGTAAATAGGGTATTAGGTATGCTTTATTGAATGGTCGATTGACGTTTGGAAGCTTTGATGATTCCAAGTTGTACGTTTTACCACAAGTCATTATTTTGTTAGGTGGGGTCTTAAAATAATGGCAGAATAGGAAAAATTTCTAGAATTGGTGGATATTTGAATTCAAGTCAAAATACGTTAGTTCTTAAACACCCCCCCCCTTTTTTTTTAATTCAGTAATCCATTTGCCTACGCGCCTGCCAATGCAAGTATTATGTTTCGAATGACATTAAATACGTATCAGACTATGTCACGAATCTATTTCTATACTTTTGCTACCTCTACAGCTTAGATATGCTTATACAGAAAGTAGTTCAGTTTGGGTTAAGAAATAAGATATCATTTTTTGAGTGTTATTGGAATTTGACATGAAGCTGGTTACGTGATCAAATCCTATAACGCCCGAAATATTAATTTAATAGAAAGTAACCTGGAAAAAAAAAAGAAGAGAGAATGAAACCCCGGCTAGACTCGAACCACAAATTACAAATCCGCAGTTGACACGTAAACCTACTGAGCTGTCCATTTAGGCGGTTAGATTTAAAAGATTGCTGAAAAAGGAAGTCAGCCATTATGATGATGCATTATTCCTCCTTAAACATTACAGGTAACAAACCGGTAATTGCCCAATCAAAGTGAACTTAATCAATTGTAGTTCTGTATATTTAAAAGAATAATTTTTTTCTTGCGCGATTTTTCTCATTTCCTCTTCTTCTTTTCTCTTATTTTTTGTACCCCTGATTAGGAAATTTTGTGTAATTTGTAGAAATAACCAATTGTTTACAGTTGATGTTGCTACTTCCTGAGGTGCACTCAGGCTGTTTACACGTGAAAAACACGTGGATTTGATGATAGTCTTATTTGTGGGTATTTTTTTTTTTTTTTTTTTTTTAGAAAATGACGTGTAGGGTGTTGATATTTTTTTTTTATGTCAGCAGAGGCGACTAAATGGGGCGGTCCTTTGGTTGAGACCGCAAAAACCGAGGCCACGTTTCACAGTTGGTATGGCACGATAAAGATCCCTCTCTGCTCTAAGGCCATAAGCGCCGAGTATAGGCTTAAATTTTGCAGCCCTTCACCGACAATGGTGACGTCTCCACATGAGTGAAAATTCTCGATAGAGACATTAAACAACATGCAATCAACCTATCTTCCCGCTCCCTACAATCTTTGAAGTTTGAATATGGAGGAAAATACGATTGCGGATTAAACTTCAATAACCACTGTATAGACCAAGCATTAAGTTTCTGTAAGTCATCATTCAACTGTAATTGAATAGCTGTGATATTTGTGGAACGGTGGTGTAAAGTATTATCATCGTCGTATAGCCGACATAGACTTGACATGTTTTCAGCTATATCATTGACATATATAAGAAATAATAGTCTAAAAACAGGATATATTACTATGTATGAACATACAGTTTGTTCTAATATTTCATATAAGGATATAGTTGTTTTGACTAGTTGCATAAGTAATGAATCTAACAACAAACATGTAAAATCAGGCTTGGAGAGTGGATGCCCATTATTTATTTATTTTTTTTGGACAATGTTCATTTTCCATTATATTTACATGCAAAGTTAGCTATTCCAACATGCAAAAATACATTTGGTGATCCCTACTTAATTTTATACTGCAAAGAGTGTATGATTGAAATGAGGAATTGAACCCATGTGTCAAATGATGAACGCTCCTCTCTCCCTCCTCTATACCATTTGGAGTTTGAGGGAGTGATAATTTAGGGTTCCTTTTTTTGTTGGTAAATAAAAGCCTCCCCCTCCTGCCCTGTGGGGATCTGGGTTAGAATAGATCCTCAGTACCCCTTGCTTGTCATAAGAGGCGACTAAATGTGGCGGTCCTATGGTTGAGACCGCAAAAACCGAGGCCCCGTGTCACAGTTAGTGTGGCACGATAAAGATCCTTCCCTGCTCAAAGGCCATAAGCGCCGAGCATAGGCCTAAATTTTGCAGCCCTTCACCGGCAATAGTGACGTCTCGATATGAGTGAAAAATTCTTGAGAGGGACGTTAAACAGTATACAATCAATCAATCAATCTTCCAGCTCCCTACAATCTTTGAATTTTAAATATAGAGGAAAATACGATTGCGGATTTTTTTCTTTGCTTGTCAAACGTTTTGAAAAACAATTGTGAAGTCAACATCTCCGGCTTAAATTGATAATTTTAAAGTGTTTACCACCTTTTACTTCAAGATGGAGTTACGCCGTTTGAATTTATCAAGTTTCGTTTACTACTGGTAAAGGGTATTTTCCACCTTTCTGACAAAAAAAAAATTCTCCTTTCATAGGTGAAAATGTCCTTTCAGTTGTAGAAAAGTCTTAAATTGGAGAAATACCCTTTACATATGATGTAATACGAATTTTAATAAAAATATTCTATATATATATAATATATATATTCTGAGTGATATTCTATTATAATCAAAGTACAACAATGCCAGTAATGATCAGTCATTTATACTTGTTTTCTGAAATATTGTGATATTGAGATATTGTGATCGAAGAAGGGTTCCTTTTACCCTTCTATCTTGAATCTCTTTCCTGCATTCTCAAAAATTCCAATTCAGTATGAAATGCGTAGTGACATCAAAAAGCTGGATAAAAGCCTGGAATGATTATTTCAAAAGTAAAGATCATGTAGTTTGCGAAAACTGCGAGGAAGTACGTTCTGAAATAGTAACGCTGTTGTAGCATAGAAGCATAGAACCCCCCTCCCCTACCCCCGCGCTCCTGTCGGGATGAAAGACGAACTCGAGTTACATTTTCCTGCGGAAGTGGGATCAAATTATTGGGGATATTTGACTAACCAGAGAGTATATAGAATCCTACCCCTTCAAACCAATTGTTCAGGTCTGGTTCGATTATTAGAATTTATTGTGATCAAGAAAATGTAACTTTTTGCAGAATTAATTACCACTGTAGCTATTTTGTCTACGTTATTGGAAAAAATTATAATCAGACGATGTAATATTGATTATAATTTTTTGCTTCACTTCTGTCAATTTGAAAATTAAGTATGCTACATGTTTAGCGTGGCGCAGTGGTTAGAGCGTCGGGCTCAAAGATATGATGATCCTTGAGTCGGGGGTTCGAATCCCACTGTGGGACGTGGGTGCCGGTCTTTCGGATGAGACCGTATAAACCGAGGTCCCGTGTCGCAGTAGGTGTGGCACGATAAAGATCCCTCCCTGCTCAAAGGCCCTGAGTGCCGAGCATAGGCCTAAATTTGCAGCCCTGTCACCGGTAATGGTGACAGCCGCCGGATAGCTGAAAAATTGCTCAGGCGGCTATAAACAAACAAACAAACAAACAAACAAAAAAATCTTTCAAAAGACGCAGATACTACAAATGGCGTAAATTTGATGATGTTTCACTGTAATAAATACTAAAAGGGAGAAATTCTATGCAGCAACACCTGTGCGATCAGATACCCTACGTCACGTGTGTTTTTATTTTTCAGAGAAACCAGCGGATCTGTTGAAGATGCGCTGACCATTATTGAGAAACAGGTGCAGATTGTGAGAGAAATAAAAAGTCAGGAAGATGTTCACGGTCTTCCCGCTTTCATTAATCAACTGCAGAAAGAACTAGAGGCTGAGAGAAGAGCTAAATCAGAAGCTTTGAAAGCTAAAGAAGATGCTTTAAACAGGTTCTCTTGCAAGGGCTTAATCATAAAAAGATTCACTTATTAGCTAGGTCACCTGAGCAAACCCAGGTGACCTATTGCAATTTGTCTGCGTCCGTCGTCGTGTATCGTCTGTCGTCCGTTAACAATTGAACATTTTTAACTTCTTGATAGCTATCATTCCAATTCTTTTCTTTGGTATGAAGCATCTTGTGGACAAGGCGGACATAAATTGTAAATTTCAGGACTCCTGCACTCCTGAGGCCTAGGGAAGAGGCCAAAACTGCCAAAAAGTGACAAATTTTCAAAAATCTTCTATAGAACTGCACATCTCTTAGAAAAACCAAATGCATATTAATGTAATGCAGGGAGGCTTCTACCAAATTTGTAAATTTCATGATCCCAGGGGTAGAGGTTCTGACCCCAGGGAAGGCCTAAAATTGGTATATGCTATTTATGTGTAAAACATTTTAAAAACATTCTTTAATGCTATTGATACCAGATTGAAGATAATGGAGATTTCGAATGAGCAGATAGCTCTTTACCAACATTGTAAACTTCATTATCCCACGGGTAGGAATTTTGGTATGAAGGTGGAACCAAAATGGTCAGAGATTAAATTTGTTAACAATTGAACATTTCTAATGTCTTCTTGATAATTGCCATTCCAATTCTTTTCAGATTTGGTATGACGCATCTTGGGGACAAGACAGACATAAATTATAAAGAATCATGCACCCCTGGGGCCTTAGGGGCGCGCCAAAACTGCTAAAAAGTGACCAATTTTCAAAAATCTTCCATAGAACTGCACTTATGTAAGAAACACTAAATGCATAGTAACCTAGTGCAGCATGGCCTCTACCAAAATTGTAAATTTCATGACCCCAGGGGTAGAGGTTCTGACTCCAGGACAGGGCCAAACTTGGTATTTAGTTATCAAGTGTAAAACATTTAGAAAACATCTACATTAATTGATATTGATACCAAATTGAACCTAAATGGATATTTATAATGAACAAGTAGCCCTGTCCAAAATTGTAAATTTCGTGATCCCAAGGGTTGAGATTTTGGTATGAGGATGACGCCAAAATGATCAGTGACTGCATGGGTGTGTTAACAATTGAACATTTGATCTTCTTGATAACTTCCAATCCAATTCCTCCAAAAGTTTGTATGAAACATCTTTTACAGAAGGTTAACACAAACAAAATTGAGAGAGAGAGAGAGAGAGAGAGAGAGAGAGAGAGAGCGAGAGAGAGAGAGAGAGAGAGAAATCTTCTCTACTCCCCACATGTGGAAAAAAACAAAACAAATGCATGGTTATTGTGTCATGAAACTCTACCAAAATTGTGAAATTCATTGCACCTTGGTCAGGGAAATATGGACAAATTTAATGCTTTAAACTTCATTTTTCTTTCTATTGTAATTGAATGGGAATTGCTTGCATATTTAGAAAGATCATAAAACTGTGAACAAAAGACTCAAAAATAAGGCTTAAATGTCAATATGAGACTCCCAGATAGGTCTAGGTCGATGTATGGGCTGTGACATTCAAGTGACCGTTATGACCTTTGGGTGTCTTGTAATAAAATAAAACCCTCAAACTGGTAGAGAAGATTTTTATAGAATGATACCTTTTATAAAAACAATTGTTTAAATTTGTTGCTCAAACTATGTTGGGTAACAAGAATATCTTGTTTACTTTCCTATTTAGATTGAGCTCAGTGGCCGCGAACCGACTTCGAGATAACAATCCCGGTATAGCTGATCTTAGTGACCCAAATCGACCTATCAAATTAGGAGAAAAGGCCTCAGAAATCTACGATAACGAATGGACAAATGCTTTAGAAAACCTACAAAAGTTACGAAAAGCAGCAGAGATAGAATATGATGAAGAACAGGATGTGATGCTGCTTTTAAGCATTCTAACAGTAGGCATATTTTCAGTGTTACCGTATTTAAATTCTTTTCATATTATTTCAATTCAAATGTCATATATATATATATATATATATATATATATATATATATATATATACATAATTTATAAATGTTTTACAGGACATTTTTCAGATGTGCATTGCAGATACCACTGAACACATTGAAAACATATCTCGGGTGTTACTTTCTCCAGCATTGGTGAAAATTAAAGTACTAATTTACATTATTTTATATTTGATCAGACTGTTTGAATATGTGTTCATTTTAGCAATACATGAAATAGGACTCTTAAAATCAATTCTACATATTATTTCCACCTGGCATTAGAACATTCATATGTTTTGATTTTGAATTTTAAAAGAATGTAGTAAAAATGGAACGAATACATATTTTTCATAGCTCTATGCTTCATCTTATTTTCTGTGCAGCACAAACCAAAAGTCCCCTCGGTGTTCTTGAAAGAAATTAAAGATTTTCGAAGGCAGCATTGCACAGAATCAGTCCTCCAAAGTTTAAGTGAGGTAACTGATCATGAGAGAGAGAGAGAGAGAGAGAGAGAGAGAGAGAGAGAGAGAGAGTAGTAATACAAGAAAGGATACTATGTCAGAGATGAAAAAATTCTTAATATATAATTCCCCCACGTTTTACACTGTATCATATATTTGAATTCTACATGTACTATTGTGCAGAATATTGATACAAAAATGAAATGTGATGATTAAAGACAATTGTTTTACTCTTCATAATGGGTTTATATTTAGCATTACCTAGAAAAACTCCCCGAACACAACCCTGAACAACTGACGCCGGATGTGATAAAGGCATGCAAGGAGTATATTCACAGATGTGTAGAACTTTCTTGGTTGATGTCCATTCAAGATCCTCCTATGTGTATGGAATGGCAGTATCAGGGTTGCAAATTCAGAAGGGATATAATGCGGTCTTTTACGAAGAGTGGAGATAAAGTGCAGTTTGTCGTCTGGCCAGCTTTGTACCTTCATGATGGTGGACCTTTGGTTGCCAAGGCGGTTGTTCAAGGAGTGAAAACTGAAAAGAAGAAAAACAATGATTAATGAAATTATGATTTTAAGCAGGCTCTACTATCTAATTCTTTTAATTATGTAAAGAAAACACATGTAGAAAGTGAGTCTTAAAGAACACATCTTTTCATTCCATCATGATATGTATCTCTATATTATTTTATGTGGGTCTATACTTCTTTCCCAGTTATTTTCTTATTTTTATAAACAATCTGTATATATCACAATACATGTATAAATATGATTAGCAAAGATTATGTGGGGATAGTATCCCTACATGAAATTATGCATGTATTTTGATATATAGAGATTGTTTATAAAAATTGAGACGTGTGTGTGTGTGTGTGTGTGTGTGTGTGTGTGTGTGTGTGTGTGTGTGTGTGTGTGTGTGTGAGAGAGAGAGAGAGAGAGAGAGAGAGATTAGGTTCCATATGTTCCACTGAGCATCAAATTCCTCTTTATCACCATTTTTGTAAAATATGTATTTTTGTGTTTCATTAAAGAGTTTTAAGTAAGCTATTGCAGAATGAACGTTCAATGATTTCTCAGCACATCTTGCAGTATAAATGTAGTACTTCAACCAAAGGATAAGGATATTTTGTATACAGTTTTATCACGAATACCCAAAATGAAAGATCTTTTGGTTAAAAACCAATTGAAAGTTTGTTTTATCTTCTACGTAAAGTTCAAACTCATATAGAAATGATGGAATATAATCACATCAGGCGCGGATCCAGAAATTTTTTGCAGAGGGTGTGTGTGTGTGTGTGTGGAACCTTTTCACAAAATTGAACCTGTGATATAATGTTCAACCCTTTATTTTCCAACTCTATATAACCACTCTGTATAACCACTGCACCACGCGGGCGACCTTTCTGTCGTGTATTGATGTTTTCTGGTAGGAAGTGTTATTTAGCTAAAGAGGCTTGACTGAAATAATCTTCGTTTTCCTTGCCTGATACATGATTGTACAATTTCCTCTTGGTCAATTTCGAATGAATGGTAAAGATGCATTAGTCAATCTGTCCCCTTGCATAGTACTGCACATGTAACTCTTGATGCGTCTTAATCCAGTAAAGGATCTTTCGGCCTCGCATGTTGTGATAGGTAAACCACATCCAATGTGAAGAAGAATTTTCACGATCGGGAAAATATCTCCATCTACAAAGTTGAAAAGATTGGGCAGATTGCAGAGCTTGTCTGAAGTTTCTTTGCTCCTGTTAACACAATAACGTCTCCAATCTCTTGAGTTCTTTCTCCAAGTCCTTTACAGAAAGACAAGGCAGGTCGCTCCCCCAAAATATTAGTTCTGAACAAAATTTCCCTTGATTTGATTGAATTTAGAGTTTCATTCTGAATCGACTTGAAAAAATTCCCCGGTACAAGTGATCTTTCCGATATTGTACACTTGTGGGATGAGAACACATCTTGTCGCAAGTTGCCTGTGGCGCATACTTTCTTGAATTTTTTATAAGTTCTAATACAGTCATGACACGAAGTTGATATGTCTCTCTTCATGACCAAAAATGGCTTTAGAGAGGGTCCTATAGCAGCAATTGCCACCCCCTTACAATATCTACTGGATAAAGCGCCGCGGCAATTTTGTCCAGATCACCATCTCTGGGCGATATATCGGACCCCATTAAACTCGGATCATAGGTGTAGTCTTTCTTGCAACTTGCGAATCTCTAAGATACATCGAACTGCAAGGCTTGCCAGCCTTTTGCTGCTGCTTTCAGTAAAGAGGCATGTAAAAGATCAAAAACCGTTTCACCCATGATACCTTTTGCATCTATTACTAAGCAAGTGTTAAAATTGGAAGGAAATGATAATCGGATTACTGTGAGAGAATTCTATTAATATTACATAGAATGATAAACGAATACTAGTCTGTCACAGTGAGTTTGAAGCAGACTGAAAAGTATACGAAAGCCGATGACTTTATGACGATCCAGTAGCATAATGACAAGATTATGACGTCAATCACTCGTAATAGGATATCATTCTTGTTTAGATTCGTTTAGAAACTCGAATAACATTTGTGATTTGATGCTAACCTCATAATGACATTACAATACTAAGAAAGTTAATTCAGAAATATTTATAATATACTAACAGTCAACTCATTTTTCTTATAAATCGTTAAATTGTAATTTTTTATCTTTGGAAATTCCGGGGAGAAATTTTTCTCCTTTCTGTGATCAAAAATTAAATATCTTGGAGTTTAAGTTTTCAATTTTAAATATAAAAAGAATTTGTTGCTAAAATCTGTATTGAAACCATGGGAGTTTGCCGGTTTTAGTTATTTTGAAAGGTAGTATGTTGAAAATTTTTCATTCTCAGTCATCTACATCTAAAAGCTCACTTCATCGTATTGTATCTGCAGTCATCGAAGAGTTGAAAATTTTCCATTCTCGGTCATCTACATCTAAAAGCTCACTTCATCGTATTGTATCCGCAGTTATCGAAGAGTTTTTGTTTAAAATTTCGTAAGAAAACTTTGATTTTTACATTTCAGTACATTATAAATGTTTGTTCCAATAAATGGATTTGGTAACCAAAATTCAGTGCCTGTACCTGACTTTTTAATTCAAGTCTTTATGGCCTGAGTAATACATACATATTCTATGAAGTTTATTTTCATATTTGGATAAGTAGCACTAAATTTTTCATAACTAAAAATGATACCATCTTTCTCAATAATATCATTACAGGGGCATGGCCACGATTTGAGTTAAAATTTTCACATTTTATTTTTTCATTTTTAATGTTTGCAATGCTTTACTAAAGTATTTCTAATAAACAACCAAAATTTTAATATCAGTTGTTGAGTTACAGCGCTCACAATTCTTTGTTGTGCAACAAAGGCTCGTGCCCAGCAGGCATGCTATCGAAGCTATCTTAGGACTAAGACATATCTTAAGATAAACTTAGGATGCATCTTAGTCCTAAGTGAGGCTATCGAATATGTCCTAACTTAAGACATATCTTAAGATTTCTCTTAAAGTTAAGACATCACTAGGCCTGTCCTAAGATAATCTTAAGATATGTCCCAACTTTGTTTATGCTTAAATATAACAATGTTTGAATGCCTACTAAAGTGCTGTTGTAGAGAAGACGTTTTGAATATTGGTCAATGTTTGACATTTTTTATCCCACCTCTAAGGCCACGGGGATGCAGAAGCCCTGAAAGTTACAACTTATGTCACCCTTGTCCCAAAGATGTTCCATATCAAATTTGAAAAGAATTGGAAGGGTATTTATCAAAAAGTAGAAAAATAAATTTTTAACACATTACTTAACCTTTTGGCCCCACCCTGATACCAAAGCCCCTTACCCCTAGAATAATGAACTTTACAATTTTTTCTTCTCAATATTCATTTTGCTTCTCTAAAGTATCAACAGCACTAAAATGAAGATGTTATTAAATGTTTTACATATTACACTATATACCACGTTTGATCCCACCCTGAAGTGAGGACCTCTACACCGGGGAAGAAATTTACACTTCCAGCCCTACATCACAATGCATTTATATTTCCTCAAAGATATACGGTTGTGGAGAAGATTTTATAAAAGTGTTCAAGTTTATCCCGCCATTAAGGTCGCAGGAGTGTGTAGAAGTCCTGTTTATAATTGATGTCCTTGTTCCAAAGATGCTTTATACAAAATTTGAAAATAATTGGAATGGTAGTCTTCAAGAAGTTAAGAATGTTTAACAAAAATAACTACACGTTTTCAAAACAAATACTACTCAACATGTTTTGATAATTACGTGTATAATTTTTTAAAGTCTTCAATTACTCAGTTTAACTTGCAAATTGTCATCTCTTGAATTGTTGTTCTCTTAATTACTTATAGATTTTGTCAACCCTTGCATTTATTATCTCTTGCAAATCAAAAAGCATGACATCACCTGAATTAATCAAATGCTACAAATCATTTTGATTATAAATGTTTCCACCCTTAATTGTTCAACTCTTGCTAATCATATTAATGTTCATTGTTCAACTCTTGCTAATCATATTAATGTTCATTGTTCAACTCTTGCTAATCATATTAATGTTCATTGTTCAACTCTTGCTAATCATATTAATGTTTCATCTCTTGAATTTTTCACCTCTTGTTAATGGTGCTCGTATTTTTAATCCATATTTTCCGTAAAATTGATACTTGTATACACTTCTCAAATATTAATTCTTGTAAAATTCTTATTTATTAGAAACACAACATTACATCAATTCTCTCTTAAGTACACACACCACAAACTGTACAATTGTTTTGCTCTACAGCATTACTTCTACTACTTCACTACAATAACATAAATTGGTACAAATATCCACAGGACGTTCAAACGTTTAACAAATACTTATAAAATCAATTTCTTTACAATTCTACAAACTATATGATCGTTATTTTTGCCAGGTGATCTTTTTTAATGTTCTTTTTAAAGCTGTGTTTCTACGAATTTGATGAATAATCAAGCCTCTACTAAAATTGTGATATTTATGATCCCTGGGTTAATGGTTCAGACCCTAGAATGGAAAAAAAGTTGGTGATATATTGAAAATGCATTATATCTTAGAAATTAATCTAGTTTACATCTTGACATCTAAGAGGAACAATGTTTGCGTGTTTATAATGAGCATCAAATTGAGATGTTTACAAAAATTATGAAATTTATGACTCCATGGTTCAGGTTTTATTACCATTACATGAGTAAGCATGCAAAGAGTTTTCTACTAAATATTCTCATAGTAGGAGTTTGGGTCCAATGGCAAATTTCTTTATCATATCTTAGAAAAGTTTATTTATTGATGATTTTTAGAATTTCATGTACAAGAGTCGTGAGCTTTGGAAAATGTGATGCATAGCATTTCGATGAACTATTAGGCCCATGGGTCGCTTGTTTAAAATTCAAACCTAGCATCGGAATAATTTACACACCTTTTCAGGCAACAAAACTCGTCATTAACAGTTTAGTACATCTGTTGCACATCAATAGTAAAGTTGGATATATAATTTAATTCATCAGGATACCTGTTCTAGGATTCTGTCCATGTTTGAGAAAGACATGGATAGGTTCGTGAATGTGGTGTCATGTTTAGTGATATTTGTTATCACTTTCCTTGTCTATGAAAATGGTTTGTTCAACAATGTGAATGCATGAGTATCCACAGTTTATGACTACGAGACATCAAAATGGAGTTTTGACTCCATGTACATTATCAATACACCTGGATGTAGGATTCCGAATTATGAGGCATTTGATCTTTCAATTAGGAAGAAAATTCAACCTGGTAAGTTTATGAACAGTGTAAAGAATCCTTCATTTGTTGAAATAAAGTCAAACTGTTTGAAGATTAATCGCGCAGTTCTCCTTTTGCCATGTCCATAGTATCTTTCGACCACGACAAGGAACGCATCATGATTATTTCAGATACATTAATAAAAGCATTTTGACTGATAACCAGATTTGTTTCCAAAGCGAAATGTCAAGAGTCCAATGCTTTGACAATAAAAATGCCACCATATATACAAACCTTCACTGGATTCACCAATATAATAAATCTTTGGAAGATCTTTGTGATGAACAAACCAGGAAAAGGAAGGGAAATTTAAACGCCACCGAAACCTTGAGCGTTCTGCTTCTAGGCATAGACTCCACCACTAGACTAAATTCTCACAGACTCTTTACAAAAACAAGACACATTTTAACAAGGAAATTGAATTCCATAGAATTCAGAGTTTATAACATTGTTGGTATGGATACCTTTACAAACGTAGTTCCTTTGTTAACAGGAAAGAGTATATACGAACTTAAGGAAGACAGTAAATTTGGAAATACCACAATGGATGGTTTTCATTTCATTTGGAAGGAATATGAAGAAAACGGATATAGAACACTGTTTGCTGAAGATGCCGCATATATGTCTATGTTTGATTATTGGAAACCCGGTTTAGAACTTTTCAACTCATTTCATAACCGCCCATGGTCCGTTGCATGGTGGTACACCAATACTCGTTGTATGGGTGGTCGTTTGGAATCAGAAGCTATTATGGAATATATGACAAAATTTGTTGAAGTGTATCGAACCAAGCCTTATTTTGCTTTTGCATTTCTTTCGCAACTGACCCATGATAATCAAGAATTATCAGCAGAGGTGGACGAAATCATGTCGAAATTCTTCACCAAGGCTATAGAATCAAATACTTTTAACAACACAGTTGTGCTTTTCTTTGCTGATCATGGACTTAGAGTTGGTAATATACGTTAGTCGGATATTGGTTCGTATGAGGTATGGTCACCTATGTTCTTTATTTCTACTCCTGGGTGGTTTTCTAAAAAGTACAGAACAATCGACAGAAATTTAAGAAATAACGCATATAAACTAACTACAGTTTACGATATTCATGAAACTCTACGAAATATTTTAAATTTTAGTGGACAAGTTCAAAGTCACAGTTCTCCTCAGAGAGGACAGAGTTAATTTACAGATGTCTTGAACACTAGAAACTGTAGTGATGTTGGTATACCTCTGTCTATGTGTACATGTAGCCAGTACAAAGAAATTAAAAATTTCACATCTGTTTATGCGAAACATAACTTATTTGCAATCATAATTTCAAAATTAAACGAATTGCTAAAAGATCATAAATCAATATGTGTACACCTTACTTTAGACAAAACAATATCGGTGCTTAAAGCTACATCTGGAAAAAGACAGAATACATACAGAATAACCATTCGAACATTGCCTGGAAAAGCAATGTTCGAAGCGTCTGTTTATTTCGACTTCATGAGAAATAAACATCAAGTTGGACAAATATTACGTATTAACAAATATGGAAATAAATCGAAATGTGTGAGAGACTACTTTTTACGAAACTACTGTTATTGCAAAAAAATGTGATCAAAAGTGTTTTATGTTTGCTTTTAAAAAGAATAAAGACGTCAAGTCGATGCAAATATAAACCTATGGGGTCAGATTTAAAAAACAGTAAATGAAATAGGGATTAATCAAAATATCGATATGTACTGGTATTAAGCTACGTGGCGATATACTGTATAGATGCGAGCCGGGATTTTGATATAGAGTCGGGTATGAAGTGGGGCTTTTTACATCGAGATTAGTGTTCTGCAATTACTTTAAAGTGGATACAAAGTCATGTTTGGGTCCTGAACATGTGAATTAATTAGTTTTTTTAAAAACAAAAACATGAAATTTTGAAATGCTGATTAATCAGGTATTTATAACATGACATTCTTAGATCTACTAATATGTGTATTTATTTTTCTCTGCAGTTACGGACTCAAACAGGTACTTGTTGTTATCTTTTGGAAATAAATTGTCAGAACACTTGTTTTGCTCTTTATTTAAGTATTTCCACAAAAATATGACTTAAATGTTGTATAGATTCAATATATTGTATATTCTTCCTAGGCACCTCCTTCCACGACTGGTGTATCCAGGGGTCAGCGTTTGCCTAACTTTTAATTTTGTATTTCTTAAAGGAGTTATGAGTTTGATCGATATTCATCATCTTCACTTTTTCTCTTCGTTAATGGTAGTACACTATTTTTACACAGGGCTAGAAGTAATTATTTTTATTCACTGGTCATTTGGGCTATCAATTAAATTTTTACTAGCCAATTGATAACTTTTACTTCTCTCCAAAACCTGTGGATATGAAAACAAGTGGCCCAAACTCCATATTCAAAATAATGAAATATTTTCATGATGAGACCTAATATCTTGTTTATTTAAACTATCATCAACAACGGGTTTAAAAAACGTCGTAATCTTGCTATTTTTATCCATGTTTTTCACTTTAAAAACTTAGAAAATAGTCGACGACATCTTCACCTTTCTTATCATTTGTGAAAGTGTAATGTCACCCGATTACGATAACGTCGCAAATTAGACAGCTCATTTCTAAGAAACTTGAAGCCGAAGACGCGCTTTCTTAGATATATTACTCGGAACCCCTCTTGTGGCTTGTGCATTTGTGTAAAGTGTTGAGGACTCAATGTTTAATAACCTGATGGTTGAGAAATTATTATAAGTATTTGAATTAAAGAACCTTAGGGCACGTACTTTTTAAAAATCATTAGCCCAAATACATAATTTATTGGCCTCAGACCATCGATTATTTTGAGTCTGGTACAGTACTGTTGAAAACCACAAAAAATTTAAATGATTGAGACGTGTATTAAGTAGAAAAAATGTAAAATTATATACGTTAAAAACTCAATATATTCCATTTCAATATCCATATTCACTTGCAGATGATTGTATATTACAGCTGTCTAGAAGTCCTGGCATTCTCCTAGCATCATTGCATTCCTGGATTATGCTTTACTCCACCGCATGGTTCTCGTCTGTCGGTTCCAATGGTCATCAGTTTCTCGGATATTGTAACCATTGTGGATGAATAGCCTACTATTCCATGGTTCTCATATTGACGTGATGCTGTATCTTTTACTTTTACGGTTGTCTCGCAACTGTTTTTCTCGTTCTCCCTGTTATCCCTTAAACTTAAAACTAGACCAGTTTCCACAATTATTAAAATGAGAATACCCCGTTATCAACCTGGACAGAAAACAACCAAGCTACATCCTTGTCCCTGGAATCTTTCATTTTGTCTGCGTTCTCAAGGCTCTTCCTCTAATGGACCGCCTCTCAATACCCCTTCCATGACACCTCCACTGCTATCAACATTTTTCTTTGCTTGGTTCTCGGTATTGTTTCTAACTGTAATGTTGTTTTCATGATGTATTATATTATAAGCCTCTTGTTCATGTTTTTTGGAAACTTGCAGTGTCTTCCTTGAATTAACATTCTCCTACTCATACAGGGGCGAGTCAATAAGTAACAAGCCTATCCCATTCCCGATCGCCCGAGATGGTAATGATTTTCATGACTTGTTTCAAAACATGTTTTATACCTGGATACAAAATTGCACGCGTATCGAGTCATTCTGTAATAAGATATTGAATGTCAAACATGGCTAGTGATGCAAAGGCATTTTTTTTCATCTAAAGTTGAGTACCGTGTTGTAATTCGGTACTTGTATTTAAAATGTAAAACAGGCAAGGAAATACACGGCGAGTTAACCGATGTTTATGGCTCATTTGCACCATCTTATGCTCAGATTGAATTCTGGGTAGGGGAATTCAAACGCGGTAGAACGTCTTTATAGAAAATGAAGCCATGTCTGGACGTCCACTGGATGCCACCTACGAAGAAATGTTCGGGATCTGGTATACTCTGATAGGCGAATTCAGGTGGAAGAAATAGCGCAGGAATTAGGCATTTCACATGGTAGCGTTTCAACAATGCTGCATTTAGGTGTGCCGAAGCTAACAGCCCGTTGGGTCCTCAAACCCCTTCGCGCTGAGCAAGTGGCAATCAGAGTATCAGTAAGCAGCTCCTTGTTGAATCGTATTAAGTCAAAAGATGATTTTCTTTTGCGTCTGGTGACTGTAGATGAGGTTTGGTTTCATTATTATGAGCCAGAGAATAAAGCTCAGAGTCGTCAGTGCGTCGGGCCGGGGTCCCCGAAGCCAAAAAAGTTTAAGACGCAATCATCTGCTGCAAGGTGATGGCCACAGTATTTTGGGACGCAAAAGACGTTATTATGTTGGACCTTTTACCCAAGAGAAGAACAATAACTGCAGTGTACTCAGGGTTCGAATCTCGCTCGCGCCGATATATGTGAGAAAGTTTGCCAGTTTACTTTCGGAAGGTCGGTCTTCTCTTCCCGGGTACATTGTATCTGGGTTCTCTCCTCCACCAATAAAAACTGAATGCCACCAGATAACTGAAAAATTGTTGATTGTGGCGGAAAACAAGAAATAATCAATCAATCTATCTATCTATTCTTTTCAGAGTGTTCTTGTGTCATTTGTATTTTGTTAATATTCAACGATATAAACAAGAACTTTGAGAGTGATTTTACATGTACATTCCACATCAATAGTTCAAAATGCTCTAATGCATCGGGATCGAACTCGGTATAATGCGACTGCGAGATCGGTATTACTTATAATACTGTGTTTGATTTAACGTCCAACAGTACATAGGACTTCTTTATTCTTCTTATTATTATTATTTATATTTGTGGTATGTATGTTTGTTTCAACGTATCTTTCCTGGGGTTTTTCTTCTTTTTGTTTTCTCTTTCCTATGACAAAGTTTTGTCTATTTGCATATGAGATATACCTGCGGAGGGGTGCTGTTTGTAGCATGCAATTCATATTCATATCTTGATGTATATAATACTGCCTCTTTCTTTATTTGTGGTATAATTTCATTTACTTGTAGAGGGCTTGGTGATCTGGAGAAACGTAGCGATGTTTTTAATTATATTAAACAAAAAATTTATATTTCTTTACTCCAAGATACGCATTTACCCAATGATGATTTTCAACAAGTGAGGCTTCGTAACAGGGAAGTGGTGAGTTCGAGCCCGCTCGTACCATAGCTATGTCAAACTTAACAGACCGGTCGTGGTAACTCAGTGGTTAAAGCGTTTGCTTTGTAACCGGGAGGTGGAGGTCGTGAATTCGAGTCCCGCTCGTAAACATAGACATAAACATAGGTAGTGAATGCTCCTTCGCCAAACACTCGGCATTAGAGTTGAGAATCACGGGTCTTTCGAATATGACCTTAAAAACGGAGGTTCGGTGTCGCGGCAGGCGTTGGCACGTTAAAGAACCCTCACTGCCCCGGCCCTGAACACTGATAAATCATCAGTTACAAACCTATACTTTAAAGATCTTATTCAAAAAGTTCTTAAATCATTCCAAAAGAATAATTAAAATTCAACAGTAAACCCGTTACTTGCTGGGCTTTTATTGTTTTTCATTATTTTGAAGAGCTGAAAGGGTTTCCTCTCTGGAGAGCCCTGTGAGGATCTGGGTTGTTAGAATAGATCCTCAGTACCCCATGCTTGTTGTAAGAGCCGACTAAATGGGGCGAACCTTCGGATGAGACCGCAAAAAAAAAACCGAGGTCCCGTGTCACAGCAGGTATGGCACGATAAAGATCCCTCCCTGCTCAAAGGCCATAAGCGCCGAGCATAGGTCTAAATTTTGCAGCTCTTCACCGGCAATGGTGACGTCTCCATATGAATGAAAAATTCTCGAGCGGGACGTTAAACAATATATAATCAATCAATCTTCTCTGGAGACAAGATCTTCAAGTTCCTTTGAAGTAGTATTATTTAGAATGTTTACACTGAAGCGTTTATGATATTTTTTAACTCCACATCTTGTCAAGTTTCGTCATCACTTGAGTACAGTGCCTTATAAAATATTTCAATTTCTGAAAAAATACCCGATTGGGATGTAATATTACCATTATCAGTTATAAAATTGTTTCCAGTTTTATTAATATAATTTCTTTTTTCTAAGCTTAAAAAATATTTTATAGGTTTTCCTCCATGTTCTATCGAATTGAAATTTATTTTAGCACATAAACCGTTAATATAAACGTTCTTTTACATTGCTTCAAGCTTATTCTTAGCTTAATTTATTGTTCTAATGTCAGAAGAATTCTTAGAATTACATATGCTTTATGTTTTCCTCTAGATTTTTGTTTTTGTTGTTTTTTGTTGTTGTTTTTTTTTGGGGGGGGGGGTTTGTTTGTTTTTTTTTGGTTTTTTTTTTTTTGGTTTTTTTTGTTTTTTTTTTTTTGTTTTGTTTTTTGTTTTTGTTTTCTTGAAGCTTTTCTTTTCCTGGCTGGAAATGCTATGTAATACCCCTTATGTCTAATAGTTCTTCAAAAGAAAAGCTGACCTTCTATAGACAAAAATAAATTTTCATCTGCTATATTGTGAACAGCAGACGGTCTATATGGACAAACAACATATTTTCCTATAGTATTTTTGATGTAGTTAACGTAGTTAACGATCATTCAGCAATTTAATTTTTTATTTAATATCGATTAATTCATCAATTCACTTGACACCAAAAAGTAGTCCAATCTAGCTTTCTTAGTACGATTTTATTTCTCCATGTATATCTTTTACTATTTTATTATTAAAATCTCCATGGGTGTACCAGATCAATGATCTTTTGATACCTATCACCACTTTTCTAGCATCTGTATTGTTAATAGTATTGTAATTACAATAATCTAAGGATGTTTCTTGTACCAGGTTAAAATCACCTGCAATGATGACAAGTTACCATAAAACCTTGATATCAAATCAGACACTGACTTAAAAAATACAGGACTGTCCTTGTTCGGACCATAGGGATTAACCTACATATAATCATATTTAGTATAAAGAGATTACCATTCTCATCTTTATGTTGATTACAAATAATGTATTCCAACCTACTATTAAACAGTATCGCAGTGCTCATTGCATTAGATCTTCCTGGTGATAGATAAATCTCAGATCCCGAGAATAATCTCGCCTGTTGATTGTTTGTTTTGCGTCCCGTCGAGAATGTTTTACTCATATTGAGACGGCTGTAGGTGAAGTACCACAAATTTAAACCTATACTTAGCGCTCAGGGCCGTAGCAGTGAGAGTTCTTTAACGTGCCAACGATTGCCGCGACACGTGTTCTCCGTTTTTAAGGTCATGTCCAAAACACCCATGATTCTCACCTCTAAATGCCGAGCGGTTGGCGAATGAGCAATCACTGCCTATTTATGCGTCTTTAGTGTGATTGATTGATTATTTGTTTGTTTTACGTCCTGTCGAGAATTTTTCACTCGTATTGAGACGTCACCAGCTGTAAATGAAGTACCACAAATTTAGCCTATGTTTCATTATGCAAAAACAAGGAATAGTACCACATTTCCTAAGTGTAATAAACCAAGAGAGTTCTTTAAAAATTGGCGTCCAATAGCCGCATTTCGAGTCGTCCGGAACACCCTTTTTATTCGCGTAACTTCCGGTATTATTGTTTACCAACGAAACGTACATCATTCTATATTACAGTATACTCCACCGACAGTTTGATTTGTTACCTGTTCCAACGTTGAAAATGGAAGAAGACATTGGTTTATTTTGCTGGCAAGTTCCAGTTTTGAAGAAATATATCCAGGAAAGAGGCATTCATTGCAAAAAAAAAAAATATAAATGTAATAAAGGAGGACAAATTGCACCCACGGGTATTCCAACATATTGTTGGAAGACTTGGTTTGGTTGTTTTTTTTTATTTATAGTCGCCTGAGCAATTTTTCAGCTATCCGGCGACTGTGTTGGAAGACTTGATATCAAAACCTAACATATATATTGTCAATGAGGAATTCCAGCATCTTTTTAGTATCATCTTCAGAACATTTGTGCATGAGAATGGTGTCTAACAAAGCACTTTTTAAATTACTGATTAGATGTGAATAGAGTTCCACTTTTATGGAAGAAGCATCTGTCATTGATGTCATAAAGTTATCGTGAGGAAGAATGGTGTAAAGAGTTGAAAAGTCCTGCTTTGATGCTATTGATTTTGGAAAAGTTGTTATTTCAAATTTACTCAAAGTTCTTGGAATATTTGAGAATCCACATTTGATTTACAGTAGTTCTCGCATATGTTGTGGCACACTGCGTCTGACATTTCTCATCCCCAATTTCAAATTCTAAAATCAAAGGCCTGAAGGGCCACAAGGGCGTCGAGTGCAATATCATATACATTATAGGTTCTCAATAAATTCAGAGGGCAGGTAAATTAGAGAAAGTAAGAGAAGAACAGAAGACATTTCCTCATGTTTATGTATATAAATAAAGCATTACAACCATTTGTAAAATGTCAACAAACTGTGTTTATTCACATAAAAAGAAATAAAGAAGGGAGCTTGGGCTGAAATTGCTTATCCTAACAAGTTCATACATGTACCCTCCTCTTGCTAGATAGTATCCCCTCAAGACTAGTTACTTTACAAAGGCAATAATAAATAAACTGAAATTGCAGACGAAAAATGCTGAAAAGAATAAAACTGCTTCAGAGTGAGACTACTTGTTTATAGAAGTTGTTTCTTCTGTTCATCTATGATGTAACAATTATACGGTATTAACTCTGCTTTCAATAATGTCTAACAATTCAAAAGTTCAACGTAATATGTAGAAAGGTTATTCTGAACAGGATTCAATTTCCAGTAAATGCTACCCAGCCTGGTTTTCTTCGCAAAATAACCTGTTATTTTCGTCGCGATGCACACGCTACTTTCGTTTTGCTTAATTGAGATTCGGGATCAGGATTACCGAAAACAAAACTGGAAATAGTCTTTGTTTTTGAATAGGAACCGAACCGTGACAATGCGCAATCCATCCAATTTAGTATTTATCTGTTTCTACTGATCTGAAATAAGGATTCTTGGTGAAACTACGAGACTATAGATATAAATGAAAACCAAATTGATCAGGTTATTTTGTAAGTACTTAATGATATCATGCGACACAAATTTCGCGGGAAAATCTGTTTCGTAGTAAATCCATCCGCGAATAATGAACTTTTCTTGCCAAACAATCGTTATTTAACTATTGAAGAAAGATACAACGATATCAACAACGGAAATGGTATTGTGCCTTTCAAATTAAATTCAATGTTTCAAAGTCTTGAATTGTAAGAAACGTTCAATACCAATAGGCACTATTTGATTTTGTCCATCGAGATCGGAAAGGCGAGGTAGAGGCAAAATTTTGCATGATCTCTAGAAGGCTCTCGAGCAAGCTCGACGCCTTATAAAATAATAGCATAAGAAAATAACAGTATATATTATATAACAACTTTTACTCCCTTTCAGATGTACACAAGACACATAGAATAAAGTTCAAGTTTATTTTTCAAATATTTTTATGCCATCTATATTGTATATTGCATTTCGTTCAAAATATAATGGAATGAACATTATGAGTTAGCTATTCACATTTCGCAAATAAGTGTTGTCGACTAGTTGCTGGCAACGCAATATTAATGAAAAACACCCTGTAAGTCACAACCAATCACAAGCTGATTAATGATATGAGTAAAATGCATTTGATTTTGAATAAAGATTACACACACACACACAGATATATATATATATATATATATATATATATATATATATATATATACACACACACACGGACGGGAACTCGTTAAATATGGATGCTTGATAAAAAAAAATCTTAACATTGGATTCGCCTGCTTTATTTTCTCCAAAATAAATGCGTAGACCAAGTGGCACTGCACTTTCTTGACATGTCCCTGGAAAAATATCTTTGACAGTGAATTAAATCTTTACCTCTCTGAAAAATCGATGAAGGTCCGGACTACATATCAAAATATTTTCCATTTCCTGTTATCCTTCGCCCGTACATGTAAGTTACATAATATTCATTATTTGTACTATATATATATATATATATATATATATATATATATATATCAAGAAGCCGATTTAGTACTACTTGTGTATATACATATGTATAAATAATTTTCATTTGTATCATACATGTATATTACACTACCTCCATTTAATTCCATATGTATTCCATACTAAAAATTTATTTGTATTCTATAATTAGAATTTTGGGATATCCTTATTTTCTTTGTCACGATGGATTTCATTGGTTGAACAATATTGGTGGTTCAAACTGATGATGACATCCTTTATGCACTGATGTCAACTTGTTGGGGGGATTAGATTTGTAGGTGATTTACTGGATCTACCAAAATTAACTTCAAAGACAATATCAAAATGTATGATGAATATTTATTCTAACGTGTACAGACTGATTAAAGTAAACTCTGTACCGTTTGTGCTTAAAGTATCGAGAAAATCACGCTCATCCCCATTCCTAAGCAGCTGTTTGTCGTAAGATAGGCACCTTAGCTTACATCAAGACTTATACTTTCATATCGATCGATTTGTTTGTATATCATCGTAGCACAGTGGATAAAGTATCGGGTTAGTGACACGTAGATCCCGAGTACAAGTTTATCAGACTCATTTGATCATAATTATTGAAATAAATTCAGGAAAATCATATTTTTAAATCCAAAATTGCATATTTTCTGCCTCTTTGACACATGTACTTATTACATATCATCGTATCTTCAGAATTATATCAGTTCGTGTTGATTAGAGAAACGCTTTCAATGTGTGGTGAGCCATCGTAATATATATATATAATTTTTGGAGATCCTACAAGCTACCTATAAGATCAATGTCATTCCCCAAACTACTACTGGATCTGACGCGTTAAGGATATTGCCATTATTCTACACTGCCTAAAAATTTTCTACCAATGAAATCCATTGTTAGATGGAAAATAAACATATTCTGCAATTCTAATTATGGAATACGGATAAATTTTGTTATTGAATACAAATGAAATTAACATACAATGCAAAACATGAAACATTATAAAATACAAATGCTGCATTATAAAACGCTATAGAGTTATTGAATTGATATTTGCAAATATTTAACGCGCACTTTTACACCCAATGAGTGCCTTTATTATATAGCTGAATTATATTTCCTTTGTTTTATGCAATGGTCTGGCTCAGCTGACAACCCAAAACTTTTACACCCAACGATTGCAAATATTCACAAATACGAGTTAATACGTCCTTTGTTATGTCGCTGTTGTTTTATGTAGATAATTTATTCATATTTTCGTTAGAAAGTTAGCAACTGAAGCATAATTGACACTGATGTGAAATAGTGCAATACTACAGTTACGTACGTTTTCAACGTTAATCAAAATCCATCGATGAATGATTGTGTAATGTTTCAAATTGTAAATAACATTTACTAGTCGTTTACAGTACATAAGGGTCAAAATATTACAAGAATTGACTGATACTTAATTCATAAAATCCGGAAACCGGCTACCACAGTTTATTAAACGATAGCTCATCCGATCTTCATACGATAACGTTAAATCTATTATTTCATGAAAAGTTGGCGTTCAATAATGGTCCAGGTATTGCACGCTAAATATTATCTAGACTTTAGGAATCTTTCAATGCAAAAGAATTACTAGCTATATAAATAAAAAGTGAAATCGTAAAATATACATAACGATAATGGAAATTAAAATGAAAAATTATACGATGCATACAGAAAATATACATTACAAATAGAAGATCATAGAACACATATAAAAAAAACCAACTTACAATACAAATTGACAATTACTGAATACAGATAAACAAATTATGGAACAGATATGGTAAAAATACATAAATATAAATTTCTGTAATACAAATGGAATTGAATATTGGAACGTTTGACATGTCATATTTGCAATTTAGTGAAACGTTTGTAATCAGTAGAACCACATCATGAATTAGTTCTGCACTCCGAACTCAGTGTAATCCGGCAAGTTTCTTGGAACCATACACAGCCAATTTAAGCATTTTATACTGTATAAATCTTTAACAAAATATTCATTTATCATGCATCCCTTTATAATTTCAATGAACATTTGCTATTCACCACAATCTTCATCATCATTTGTTAACTTGTCATTGTGCTCGTCTTCATTCTTTTTTTCTTCTTTGCTGTCTGCTCCTTCTGCATTATTCCAAACTTCTTCGACTTTCTCATGATCAGTTGTTTCTTTGACTAACCCCTCTGGTTGACCAGCATGTTTATCTCCATTTGGTTCCTCTGGATATGGTTCCACTGGGACTGGTTCCTTTAGGTTTCCTTCGGTGTTTTGCAATTTACCTGTTCCAGGTGTGGTTTCACCATCTTCCTGCTTTGGCTTCTGTGCTTCATCTTTCAACTCTGAATCTGTGCGTGAACGAGCGTCGTCGAACGTCTCATTTTCGGATTCATCGGAAGACGATAATCCAGATTGGCTATCACTTTCTTCGACGTTCTGAACCTCTTGTTTGCTTCCTTGCACAACCCCCTTTCCCAACAGTGGACCATCCTTGTGTAGAAAAAACGTGGGCCATACAACAAAATTTACGAATTTCCCAGCTTTTGTGTATGATCTCATTTTGTTTGAGTCAAATTTCGAATTTGTTGGGTAGCTTGTTTCCATAAAGATTGGAGGATCTTGTATGCGCATCATCCAACAAAGTTCAACGCATTTGTCAATGTATTCTTTGCAGGTGTAGAATTTCTTCTTACTGATTTGCAAGTTTGATATTCCATCGTTTGAAGAGAAATACTGTAGTGAAAATAGTTACATCATTGGAAGCATTACTGGTAAAAAATCAGATACCATTTTCCTTACTCAAAGTTTTAAATCATGTATTTGAAACTTTCACTGCATTACCCAATTTAAGTCATCTATAATTTAATTTATTTAAAAAAATCCAACTCATAGGATTTATAATATGTATTGAAAATATTTTTTTTTTCAATCTCATCAAGAGGACATGGATAGCAAATCATCTATGTTAATCCGTCTGATCCCGAAATACCGACATGTCAGGTTTTTAAAGATGTAATCCTAAGGTTCATTGAAACAATAAACATTTTGAAGTTTCTCTCTTTCTATTTTACTTTTATCTTTTTACGACGTTAGATTAGCTGATGCTTTTCATTAATGGAGACCCGTGAGGATCCGTGTTGTTAGTATAGATCCTCAGTAGCCCTTACTTGTCGTAAGAGGCGACTAAATGGGGCGGTCCTTCGGATGAGACCGCAAAAACCGAGGTCCCGTGTCACAGCAGGTGTGTCACGTTAAATATCCCTGGTGATATCTCCGTATGAGTGAAAACTTTTCGAGCGGGACGTTAAACAATATATAATCAATCAATCAATCATTAATGGAAACTGCACTTTTAAAAATAGAAATGATTTAGATAACCCATACCTTTTGTAAATGATTTACAGCATACTTCGCATTTAATTTTCGAAAATCCTTCATTGGTTTAAATATTTCAGCCGGCAAGTCCTTGATGTTGAGCTAAAGAGCACACATAGCACAAACATAAAATGTATATGCAAAAGTACATGCATGTAACAGTATCATATTATAATGCTATTGGTTACATTAATTTGAATTGCATGTATCTGTAGAATTTAAATAAAAATGAACATAATGATACTTGTTGTCTATGTATTACCGTTCTTTCTTTCTCCATCTGTAAAACGGATGGCGGTAAGATCAACATGTCAGGGAAAGCTGCAAGGTGGGCGTCTTCAAACTCAGCACATGTGTCAAACACGTTCTAGAAATGAGGAAAAGAGCTGACATCTTTACGTGAAAGTGTTTGTCAAAATGATGCAAAGAGCATCCTCTGGAATGCTTACGAGTTTTTAAAATTCATTCTTTCAAATTCACATTTTAATGGATTTCACCCTAGAAAAACTACATACATGATAAACTCATTGCAAGTCTGAAATAAAACAATTTCATGTATTCTGTTTTAGAAGGAGTTTCGGAAAGTAGGTTATATATATCGACCTTAATTGGTCCCCTATATGAAAATGCAAATTTTGATATTAAATGGTACATCTACAGTACACCACCAATCGTATTCCAAAGGATGAATAGGCTATTGCTTACAATTTAAGAGGTCTGGGAATTTAGTTTTAGCTCACCTTATCGTGAGCCAAGGGTACAAATGAGCTATTCTGAGAGAAATTTGTCCGTTGACTGTTGTTGTCATTGGTGTACACTTTTTACATTTTCCTCTTTTTCTCTAGAACCACTGGGCCCACTTGAATCAAACTTGATAGAAATTATTCTTGGGTTGAGGGAATGCAAGTTCGTTCAAATGAAAGGGGAGATAATTAAGAAAATGCAAAGATAGGGCGAGATCATTTAAAAATCTTCTCAAGAACAAATGGGCAAGAAAAGATAAAATTAACACGAAAGCTTCCTGGGTTAGCATAGATTCAACTTTGTTCAAATGATGACTCCAGGTGATTGGGCCAGGCCATCAAAGTTTTACATGCGGATATATAGGAAAGTTCTTTAAAGTTCTTCTCCAGAACCACTGGGCCAGAACAGTTGACATTTACATGAAACATTCATGACATAGAGTAGATTATTCAAATCATGGCTCCAGGGGGTAGGATGGGGCCACAATAGGGGGATCAACTTTTGTCAAACGGATATATAGACTCGATCTTTATAAAATCTTCTCAAGAACCACTGGGCCAGAAAAGTCGACATTTACACGAAAGATTCATGACATAGACTAGATTCAAGTTGGGTTTTTTTTCAAATCATGCCCCAGGGGTGTAGAAGGAATTGCCGCCATAATTCTATGCATCCTTCTTGTATTCTTAATTCTAACTTTGATTTTACTATATGACATTTTTAATTCCATGTTACCTTTTAACATTTTTCTTGTTAATTCTAAATCTCATTTTACAACTTAACATCCTTAATTCCATGTCAAATTACTATAATTTGCTTTCGTCTTGCTTCACTCTTGCATTTTTGACTATAATATATATGGCATCCTTAATTCCATCTTACCTTATTGCACCCTTGCATTCGTTACATTTTAAATTCTAATTTAGAATTACAACCTGACACTCTTAATTGTATCGAGATTCAATTTGTATTTCCGCTTTTCTTGTTAATCCTATTATGCCTCATTTGTGTCTCCTTATTACACCAGAGGGCATTGCATTCGCTACAACTGCTCCCCGGATACGAAACTGAAAGTTGGACGACTTATGGAGAACTCGCATACCCAGGAAACAACTTTGTAGTTTGACCTACTTTTAGGAAAACATACTCTATTAATATCTCCTAACTATTTCGGGTAAAGGTTCCATAATTATTTTGTCGATAGATTGTTTGATTGCAAGACCTTTCATTCAATACCACCATGTTGTTTCACCTTGACCATGGAGTTTGACCTACTCGTATCAAAACCTAACCAATCAACATATCATTAACTATCGAAACACCTAATATTAAGCAACCTCCCTTGAAATATAAGATAAGAAAGATAAGAAAACAACCACTTGCCAATAAAAATAAGAAAATAGCTCAGGTCCTGATGGACCGATTCAGCAGAGCGCGTCAACCAGTCATCCAGGATCTGACGTATTGATAACGTTTTCATCTACCCGCAAAGATAACTTTGCAGTATGTTTTTTATTTTTTTTTTTACTAATGGGTCGCTAATGACCTGAATTAAATAACTGCACATTAGAAATAAATCATTCACAGTCAAATTGTATTCTGTAGAAAATGTCGTCAAAATCTTCGGAAGAGAAGTTAGCGGGATTCGAGCTTTATGATGCTTATAATGGTTAGATTGAAATCCAAAAAACTAAAAAGTTCTCATAGTAACAACACTAGCTTCCGTTCTGCCTCAAGCATTTCAACAGATTGCAAAGATGGACTCTGTCAACCATACGTTATCGCTGAGAACAGTTCTGATGGCCCGATATTAAAAAAAAAAGAAAAGAAAAACCGACAAAGTTGTTGGCTAACCTCCTTAAAGTAATTACTGGTCAAAACCAATAAATAAATAATAATTTCAAATCAAGTTAAATGATTTTCTGAACGATTTATTGGTAGATTTATGATATGTATTAAGTTCCATTTATTTCATTGTTAATATCAATTAGCACTTAGGTAAACCCTGATCACTCCAGGTAAATAACATCTGTTTTGATTAGGTCACGCCCACTTTTTCGGTAACCATATGGTCACGAAATGGGATTTAAGATAGAGCTTTCACATTTAGTATAGAGAGTTTTTTAGCAAGACTTTTCATTTTAAACCATGATCTAAGACCTTGTGACACTGGTCTTCTCCAGAACAGTAAGGCCATAGTCATATCGGTGTTGAGGCATACCCATATTGTGCGAATTTAAGTTTTGCTATATCATGACCGTTTTAGACTGTTAGGATTACAAAATATGGTCAAAACTTCTCATGGAAATAAAGATTTTTTTTAAAAACTTTTTAAAATCACAACACTTTAATACCAGCAAGGTCAAGGTCACTCAGTTGAGCGATATGGCCCATCGGTCTCTTGCTGTGGAAAACGTCGTTTATTAACCCCAACTGGCCCCTAGGACTAACATGAAAACTCTGAAATATTATTGCACATCTATTGGACCCCACCAATCATATTTCAAATGATGAATTGGCTATTTTTTCAAATGTAAGAGAGTTCGAGAAAAAGACGGACAGACCAGGATAACAACAGTACAAGGAACTTTCATTAGAAAGTGCAGGTATGATAATATTAAATTCGGTAATGTGAAAAAACCCATATTTTCTTAACTGAAACGTATTATTTGTCAAGCTCAGAATTACACCTACTTTAATAATTTTCAGTAAAAGTTTGATCCCCTTCTCCTCCTGCATCTCAAACTTCGATTCAAGGTTCTCCATAGCATTTGTCCATTCGTTGTCATACAACTCTGAAACCTTCTCAGCCAATTTCAATGGGCGATTTGGATCGCTGAGGTCTGTTATTCCAGGATTATGGTCCCTCAACCTATTGGCTGCTGCAGCGCTAAGCCTGTATCAAATGTAAAACATGAATTCTTTAGGAAAGGATTCACTTGCTTATGAAAGTTCTATATCACCTAAATTATGTGACTGCAATTTCGAATTTCTTCCTTAATGAATTACTTCTCTACTTCATACGTATAATATTTACCTGTTTAATGCATTTTCTTTGACTTTTTTCTCCTCTGATAGATTTCTCTGCAATTTATCTATAGAATTCCTCTGTTCATTCAAATTTCTCTTCAAGTCATTGATATGCTTATTTTGAGACTCCCATCCTCTAGCATAATCTGCAATTGTTTCAGACTTCTTTCGGACCTCATGCGTCTTCTCACTTTGAATTGTTTTTGCATAACATTACTTCTAAATTGTTTTTTATCCACAAAGACAGTCTTATCGTATGATGAAAAATAAAAGGAATTTAATTGAATTTAATAGACATACTTAAGTTCTTTTCGAAGATTCTGATATTCAATTTTTGCATTCTCAAATGACTTTGACGCATTTTCAACTTCTTTCTCTAATCTACAAATGAGAAAAAATAATATAAATTTATTTCTTTTCTTTACGTTTTATACTAAGAACCAGCTATTTGCTAATGTCTTCTATCTTGAGGTATAATAGGCTACTAAAATTATCATCATTACGAAATATCGGTAAATGTAATGAAGTTGTGGTGTTGTAGTGTTGGAAATTTAAAAGTTTGCTCCATTAAACAAACCATTACATGTTGATTGACTGAAACATAGACATACTGATTGATTATCAGATTGATTGATACATTCATTGATTGAAAACAATTGATTGTCATATTATCTGATTGAAACATTGTTAAAATGATTGATTAATAAAGAGATTGGTTGTTGATCTTGCATCACAACTACCCAAAGTCGATGTAGATCCAAAATTTAGTTCATTGATGAAAACCAACAATGATCCATCTCACAATTCCTATAAAACTACAAATTTAAGGGTAGGGCAAATACGGACCCCTTGACACACCAGAGGTGGTATCAGATGCTAAGGAGGAGTAAGCATCCCCTGTTGACCGGCGCCACCCACCGTGAGCTCTATGTCTTGATCAGGTAAACAGAATAATCCGTAGACAAAAATAGCATGTAAAGAACGACCTAACAATTTGTAAGAAACAACATCAGACAGGATTCAATCTAATTTCAGGTTGTATTTGTAAATTAGATCGTTGTAACTACCATATAATTCGCAAAAATTCTCACTTTGAACGAGGCTGTTAAAACCCCTGTAACATCAGCTTATTTGCAAGTAGCCTATCTCAATTTAAAAACTGATCATACGCAGGGCATGCTTTTGTATATCGAATCAATTGAGAGACATAAACATCATATGCAGGTAATAATGGAATATTACTACATAAAATATAGGAAGTTGACGGCGGTGAAGCTGTCCAAAGTCATCCCATTTGTCATAAAGTTGAATTCTTACTTTGCCGTTAACATATAAGTTCAATAAAATATCCAAGTAAGAAGCAGATGCGGAAGAATCTGTGGAGTCTTTTATTTCGAATTCACTAGGATATATCTTTCTTCTTATGTAGAAGTTTTTAAAAGTAATATTAGGATTAAGTTTTACAAATATTTGTCAAAAAACGACAAAGACGTCTACAATAAAAATAATATTATGCGTTTCAAAGTTAATAGAAATAACAGAAATTACATCACAGATTCAAAGATTTCAATCACAAGGAGAGAAGCTATGAATATTTCCGTAATTTAGGGTATGAGACAGTTTGGAATGTTAAGGTATTTTCATATTTCATGTACAAGTACCTTGCGATTGTAGTCTCCAAACCAGCTATGATTTTTTCATCCTCAACAAGCTTCAGCTTAAGACTTTCCGTCTCCGAAACGGCTTTCTTTCTTTCTTTTTCGAAGTTGTTATTTTCATTTTGTAACCTTTAAATGATGTAAATATTACACAAATGTATACATAAAATCTTAACTTACTTTCATTCAATTGTTAACTTCGCAATAGGTCAGAGCAAATTCTATAACTCATTTTATTTCCTTTTCGAACCTTCTCTTTTAGGGAGTTATTAATCTTCGTAACCATTATATGGCAATGACAATATTTTATCTTCACAAACTGACATAATGTACAGTATAGAGGTAAATTACAAGTAATATAGTTAAATGCATGCACGCATGAGAAAAAAAACTAAGTACAGTGTTTGACTACCAGCTAAGCTGGTGAGCTAACTCTCAATAATAATTTTTATAAATCTACATAGTTTTATCAATTCAATTTTAATATTTGTGTTAAAAAGTTGTTTCAACTTATACACATTTGAGTGTAAATAGAAGAACTTTGATACACAAGAAAATTATTACATTATCAATTTCATTTTTCAACCATTTCTTACAAATTTTATTATCTCTTGGTACATCATACCATCATCCAACTTCAATAAGTAGTTTAACATTACAAGTTCTGACCTACAAAAATGTTTTTCGAATACTCACAAAACAATGATAATAAGTAATTTTCTAAGCAAAATATTTTATAATTGATGGCATTGCACGATTTTCTATACAATCTACTACTTTGCAAGCAATTGCGTTTTAATTTCTTACGCCTTCCTCTGTTGTACACATGCATCTGACGCCCGTTGTATGACTATTTGAAATACTTTTCAGCAGATGGATAAACTCATTCAAAGAAAGTTTTGTATATAGGATTTTGATTTTGAACCTTTGCCAATATGATTAGTTCGAAGATTTAAATACACTCAACACATTCATGATGGATCGTACTACCCAGAACCTTGATTTACAAGTTCAAGACAAATAATATCCGAAAAAGTAACGGAGCCCACAGTAGAACGTCCGTTGCAAAGCCATTTCGTAGGAAGATGAATCACGTACTTTTTTGTTCTTAGGCTGACCTGCCCTTGGATAATACAACACAATATTTTTCTTCTACTTATTTGTACTTTTATGAATTTATTAAACTACATTAATCGGTTTTTTGTAGACTAGAAAAAACTGACTCAGTCAAAAAAGGGCCCGTTTAATTACTTCATTTATTACTTACTAACTTAATTCACACACACACACACACACACACACACACACACACACACACACACACACACACACATATATATATATATATATATATATATATATACATATACTAGTACTAATGGCAGAGAATGTTTGTAATGACAAAAGAGTGATTCTTCAAATCTTCATTCCCATGTTCAGCTACAGGATCAGCTACCCTTGCATGAAATATAAAAGCCTTAATTATAGTAGAGTTAATAGGAAGGTTCACTATAACTCTGGCCCCATAAACAAAGATAAATATGTGTCTACCTTTCACCATCAACTACTTTGTATAAAATATATCAAAGCGTTTGGTCGAAAATTGTTAAAGATATTGTATCACAATGAATGTGTATCAAAATTGGATTGAAAGTCTGCAGTGACCTAGACATATGACGTAACGATCTGGTGCCTTTCTTAAAGCACCAACTACCACGTATGAAATATGAAAAGTCTATGTTGAAGACTGTTGCGCCACAGTGAATATATTGTAAAGGCAAAGACCGAATGTCAGTTGTTACTTTGACCTCTGATCTCATCACCTAAATTCCCTCTAATGGTATCAGATATGAAAGCTTTATATTGAAAACTATTCAAGATATCGTTTCACAACAAAAGTGATAACGGACAGGCGGAGGGGCAATGTGATTCATATAGGGCTTCCGCATTTTCAATGAGAACACTTAATAACGATTTCTCCTTAGTATCGAAAAACAATTTCTTGGTATACAAAGACAGAATACACTTTACAGAAATACTGGTGGCGATTTGGGATTGACATTTGTAACAGAAGGAGAAATACCATGAATGATCTCTAAAGCATTTATTACTCTGGTTGTCCAAAAATGATTTCTGATGATAGATACAGTTACCTGTCGACGTTTTTCTGCAAATCATCATTATTTCCTTGTTCTTGAGTAAGCTTTAATTCTAGATTCCTTCTTTCCTTTTTCACCTTTTCGCATTGTTCCCTCAGTTGAATGTTATCTTTTTCAAGGCTACAAAATGCAAGAGATATCCATCTGATGTTAAAATGAACAATAAACAGATAATACAAGTCAGTACCCCTGAAGGCTGTGCTTTTCTTCTTCCATTTATTTTTTTTATTCCGTTAGAAATGTCAAAATGACTGTTACAATCATTCATTCCATTATTTGATCCTTGAAGATATGTATGTGTAACAAACAAATTAGGGGGATAAGCAGCAGCACACCATGCTTAATATACAGTGCACAGTTCTCATGCAATGTATAAATTGAATGATAAATACGGATTTTAATGATAAGTGTCTGATCATTAGCAACGTACCGTCATATACGAGTTTCTAATGTTCATCCATTTCGTTGTGGTCAGGGATTTTTTGAAATTATTTTTATCTTTTATTGACCTCAACATTGACAATGTTTCATAATCACTATATACACCATCTGAAACTATATTGCCAACAATGAGCTGTTAATACTAATAATTTGCATTACTACACATGTTCCACGAGAATATTTCTTACTTTATTTAACAGTATCCTTGACACTGGCTAAATGACATATGTTCAAGGCCACACCACATTTTCTAATCATAAGTAACCTTTGCACCAAATATGGGCTTGTTTCGTCAATACAAAGATAGACAGATTGACAGACAAGATTCGTATATGCCACCCATACTTAGAATCACTGACACAGAAGAAAATATTTCAAAGGTATAATAAAGCGAAACGTTGAAAGGCATTGAGAGAGAGAGAGAGAGAGAGAGAGAGAGAGAGAGAGAGAGAGAGAATATAAACAATATAGATATATTATAAACACAATGGCATTCCACAATTTAAAATTTATATTTTACGCTTATTGTTTTTCTATACAGTCTTGAACAGAGGTAAATTAGTGCTTCTATATCAGTCGTTCCGTTTCAAACTGCGTCCGTATAAATTAATGTTATTTCATACAGTGAGAACCCGGGTTAGAATAAGGTCCTCAGTACCCCTTGCTTGTCTTAAGAGACGACTAAATGAGCAGTTCTTCGGATGAGACTGTAAAAACCGAGGCCCCTTGACACAGCAGGTGTGACACATAAATATTCCTCCCTGCTCAATCCTTAAATTTTGCAGCCCTTAACCGGAAATGGTGACGTCTCCATAGGTGTGTAAAAATCTTGAGAGATTCGTTAAACAAATTACACCCAAACGACCATATACTGTCACATTTCATAAAGTATAATCAAAGGCCTGAAGGGCTAAAAAGGCGTCGAGTGCAAATATTCACCAGGCTCAATAAATCTAGATTGATTGATTATTTTGTTGTTTTTCCGCCACACTCAACAATTTTTCAGTTATCTGGTGGGGTCCAGGTTTTTGTTGGTGGAGGAGAGAACCCAGATACAATGTACCCGGGAAGAGACCACCGATCTTCCGAAAGTAAACTGGCAAACTTTCTCACATATATCGGCGCGAGCGAGATTCGATCCCGCGCCGTCTAGAGGTGAGAGGCCTTGTAATTTTGAGCACGATGCTCTAACCACTCGGCCACGGAGGTCCCAAGAAATTTAGAGGGTAGCAGGTGAAATTCGAGAAATTGGGAGGGGAAATGTTTGAGTGCTGCTATAGATATTTCCTTGTTTCTAAGCAGTTAAATATAACATTAAAATCATTGTAAAATGTCAGCAAAATGTGTTTATTAACATGAAAAGATATAAAGAGGAGAGCTTAGGCTGAAGTTGTTTATCATAACAAGTTCATATCCTCTTCTTGCTAGATGGTATCCCCTCAAGCCTAGTTACCTTACAAAGGCTATAATCAATAACTTCAAAAAGCAGACGAAAATGCTGAAAAGAATATCACTGTTTCAGAGAAAAACTACTTATTTACAAAAGCCATATCTTCCGTTTTATCATAACGTAAAAATTTCAATATTAACTAATAAATCGAACAATTCAAAGTTTGACGTAATATGAAAAAAGGTTATTATAAATCTGAACAAGATTTGATTCCCACTGAATGTTACCTAGCCAGGGTTTCTTCTTGAAATAATCCGTTTATTTATTTCGCGATACACTCTCTACTTTCGATTTCCTTAATAGAAAATCGGGATCGCAATTACCGAAAACAAAACAGGAAATACTCTCTGTTTTAGTGTTTTTGTAAGAATGGCAACTGAACCGTGACGTTGCGCAGAATTATTTCACCACTTTAGTATTTATCGGTTCTGCTAATCCGAAATAAGGATTTTTGACGAAACTACAAGACTTTAGATATAAATGAAATCTGAGCAGGTTATTTTGTTTGTAAGTTTATAATGATATTCATGAGCCACATATTTCGTGGGGAAATATTTCTCATTGATTATTCTGGTTCTCCTTCCGCAAAATTCGCGCACTCTCCACATTAGCGAACGGAATTGTGGGAAAGGGGACAAGACTACTCATTGATCTGTTTCGTAGTAAATTCATCCGCGAATAATGAACTTTTATTACCATACAGTCGTTATCTAATTATTGGTCAATGATATAAACAACAGAATTGCTATTCTGCCTTTAAAATTTCAATTAAATCTAACGTTTCAAAGCCTTGAATCGTAAGACACTTTCAAAAATAGTTGGCACTATTTGATTTCGCCCATTGAGATTAGCTGAAGGGCGGTGTAGCGTTAAAATTCTGTATGATCGCTAGAAGGCTCATAGTCAGCCCTCTATCTTGATAAGGTTTTGTTTGTTTGTATATTGTTTAACGTCCCGGTTGAGAATCTTTCATTCATATGAAGACGTCACCATTTTCAAGGTCTCATCCGATTGATTGATTAAATATTGTTTAACGTCCCACTCGAGAATCTTTCACTCATATGGAGACGTCACCATTACCGATGAAGGGCTGCATAGTTAGGTCTTTGCTCGGCGTTTATGGCCTTTGAGCAGGGAGGGATCTTTTACTTGACACACCTGCTGTGACACAGGACCTCGGTTTTTGCGGTTTCATCCGAAGAACCGCCCCATTTAGTCGGCCCTTACGACAAGCAAGGGGTACTGAGGACCTATTCTAGCCCGGATCCCCAATGGTATCTTGATAAGGTAAACAAAGTAATCCGTAATGAAAATCATTATCAAATGAACAGCCAAATATTTGGTGTGAAACACGTCAAAAAACATGCTACCGAGCAGTGTTTGCAAAGAAAAAGCTCTGAAATGACAATAGAATTTCCGTACGCCTGACTGTTGAAATCTCTGTACCATCAACTTATCTGTTTGTAGCCTGGCTCAACTTAGAAATTGATAATACGTAGAACATGCTATCACATATCGAATTAGTTAGGAGTGGTAAACATCATATACAGATGAAAATGGAAAGTTGCTGCATGAATATGGGAAGCTGACGATGAAAATGCTGAGGTCATACCGTTTATCGTAAAGTTGAGTTCCTAGTGTGATATTAACATAATATATAATTAGTAAAACCTCCAAACATGAAACATGTGTGAAAGACACTGTAATTTCTTTTACATTGATTTCACTCAGATATATAGAATCGACATATGATCATTGTTAATGAACTTGTTAAGTATGGTTCCACGTAAAATTCTGGCAAAATCAAATTTTCGTGAGAAGTCCACGTTCACGAAATGATCCCAAATTTTGCATACTAAGTCACCGTAATGTTTACGAAATGTACAAAGTATTATTGATTTATTTCGCTTTGTTCCAAAAATATGTACAGATATTTATGAACACCGATAAATCCATGCTTAGTGTAAATCTATACAAAACACTACTTGTATTACCTTTGAAATCACCGATCACGGTGGCTCAGTGGTAGAGCTCTCGCCTCGTGAACGGAAGGTCGTGAGTTCGAGCCCCGCTCGGGCCGGCCGCGTCAAACCTAAGACGTTAAAATAGGTAGTGATTGCTCCTTCGCCAAGAGCTCGGCATTACGAAGTGAGAGTCACGGGTCTTTCGGATGGGACCTTATAAACGGAGGTCCCGTGTCGCAGCAGGTGTGGCACGTAAAAGAACCCTCACTGCTAAAAGCCATTAGTGCTAAGCATAGGTCTAAATTTGCAGCCCCGTCACCGGTAATGGTGACAGTCGCCGGATAGCTGAAAAATTGCTCAGGCGACTATAAATAAAAAAAAATAATTAAAAAAAACAAAAAAAAAAAACCTTTGAAATCTAAAAACTGCAAAGCGGATATGAAAATATGTCATTATATAACATTAAACAAATGAAAAGGGCATGCTTTGAAATAAATATTTTTTGAAAGTTTTAATTTAACAATACAAAACCTCGCTGAATATTTTGATTTTCATACAATCTCGGTTGTTGTTCTTGAATTTCATTCGATGATCGCTTGGGGCGCTGCATTGTCGAGAACACTAACTGCGTGGAATATGACGGATACAAAAGTTTTTGTAGCACATGACAATATTTCGGCAGAGTGCGATTTACCTTCTAGCCTTATCTAAAGGAAATGAACCTAATTACCCTCGGGGAGTGTCAGAAAGACATTGACAATGCATGTAGCGTTACTGAAGATAGAGGGCATATAGACGGGGTCGTGTGTGGAGCAGCCGACAACAATGATTGAGCGACTTCCCATACCTATGCAAGCCACTGAATCGGCACATTTCGGTAAATTTTAATGCAATTATTCACATATCAAGACAAAACTCGCCATATTTGCAATTACTATACAACATGAAATAAATAAAACAATTTATAACGAATGTTTTTTTGAGTCACCTCCCCCTTTTTCTTTTATTTGTGGCATAATCATTATAAATCTAGTATTGACCGCTTCCTGTCGCAGGAAAAAAATATAGATTTGGCCTAACTGAGGATTTCACCTCACAGGAGTGTAGGTATTACACGTCATTTTCAGTAGAATGAATTGGTGTGGTATGCAACATTATATACAGTATCTTATAACGTTCTAAAAACACGGATAGCTTAGTGGTGATGTACCCCAACTCTCACACAAAAGTTCAAGAGTTCAATTCGGACTGGTGGTTTTGTTTTTAATTTTTTTTTCAAAATTATTCAACATACACAGATATTTTTTGTATTTTTATTTGTTTGTTTCTAATTATTTCATATACACAGAATATTATTTGTTGTAGTGATAATTATATCCAGCTCTTGACAAATCATAATTAAGATATATTTACATATACAGTCATATAAAAAAAATACTTAGGGTCTGTGTTTTTAAAAAGAATTCTGTTTTGCTATTTTGCTGTCAAACAATTAGTGTTAATCAATGTTATTTATCATCTCCATAATCGATAAGACTAAAACCGAGTCTGTTTCAGTCATTTTCTCTGCTTGGGCTTTTGAGTATATTTTTGTAATCAATTTTTTGTACAAGTCATATTCAGCTGATGTATATTTCTCTTACGTTTTCAAACCAGCATCATGAAGTGTCATAACATCATTACACAAAAGAATGCATTGGAAACCTCTTTGGTAAATAATGTAGTACTACATGACCCCTTCTGATGAGGCCAAAGTCAAAATCCCCTTTATAGGAAAATAATGGTTACTCATATTTAGAAACCCTAACACAAAACCTGATGCAGTCGTTTCCCCAACTTGTATCTAAACCAACTTATCACTGATTCAAAATATTTTGAAATACCTTCTCAATATCATATAGGTTTCTTTTAAATATTTCTTGTTTTCAAAAGTTTCCCATGCTGTTTTAGTATTTTTCTTCTCTCTCACTATCATTTAAACATTAATATGTAATACGAATACTAGGCTCTGAAGGGTGTACTGTAATGAAGTTTTATGATAAAAAATGTACAAACTATCTCAAAAACTAAAGAAATATATATCAAGGGGAGAGAAATAAAGTGATTTTCTTGTGTCCTGAAAAATTGATATCTTATTCTGCAATAGGACTCTGAGGTGGCGAACTTGCATACATCAAATTGGATTGACAATTTTCAAAAACCCAACGACATACTGAAAGTGGTGACAGTTGGGAAATAGGCCAGCTCAACACAACTCTGTTAAAGCAAGTGAAAGTATGAGATGATATTACAAAAGGAAAGCAAAGGAGTTCATTGTTGAACATCAAGACAGTCTGAAAATTAATCTGAACACAATATTGAAAATTTATGAAGAAATAAATCATGACAAATAAACATAAAAACATTCTTACATGATGTGTTTTCAAGTTACTTCAACTGGAAGTCCCCATGTACTTGAAAAGGGAAACAACTTATGAAAAAAAATAGATACCAATGGGTTCAACTGTGTAATGAAGTTGTATTCACATGCAAAAATACATGCAAATTTTATTATGTAACATATCATAAGACGAATTGGTCTATTTTTTTTTCAATTTTGGGCTCTTCACCCACACCTTTCTGGATGGAAAAGGTACAAGCTTGGGTCTCAACCCTTGAATTTTTTCTAACTCTGCCACTGCGTCATAAATACGTTTGTTACAATATATTTGACAATTTGTTCCTCTATGTCTTGTTTAGTGTCTTCTAAAAATATAATTTTAAAATAAAATTGTCAAGTTATATCCCTGTTACTGTGTACATATATAGTTTATAGAGGATTTAAACTTACAAGTTTCAACTGTTAAAAACAATCTTACAGATTATGTAATGTTGTGATGGAATAATTAAGGATTCATTTTCATATTAACATACACTAGTATTTACATGATTATGTAAAACACGGTTATATTTTTGTTCAATCTGAATGCAACCTGTAATAAGACTACAACATTGTGCCATAAAAGAGTTGACTTCTATTTTTAAATACCATAATTCATTGAAAACAATCCCTTTTCTACAGTATTTTCATAAAATTATCTAGGGTCATTTTATTGTGACTTTTCCACCATTAACAACACAAGTACTCGTACCTGCAGTTTCTGTATTCGGTGTCTTATTCTTTTTTTTAACAGCCATACAAACACAACTGTAGAAACATCACACTCAAGATTTTTGTTCCCACTCTAACAAAGGATAATATATGAAAATCAAGTGGAATAAGTTGATATTGAATTTTGAGTCATTACATTTCTGAAATTGTTGGCCAAATTTTTAAAAATCATAAATGTCCTGAAGATTTGTAAAAAAAAAAAATGATTTAGATTTCATTCATATCAGAGCAAAGTTCAAAATGATTTTTTAAACCAGACCTCTTTCAATAATATATATATATATATATATATATATATATATATATATATATATATATATATATATTCAAACTATCCAGCCAAACATATTTGTGAGATAAACTCGCCACTAAGAGTAAAACATAGGCCCTAATACTTGTTAAAAGTCGTTTATGTTTACACCTGAGGAAATCTGAATTAAATAGGTTAATAACCGGACTTCGATCCCGACCCAAATTTCTGTTCTTTATAATTTCTTGTATTTATATAGATGCATGTGGGATGTAAACACATAAACAAGATAATGTTAGATATAAATAAATATTATATTTACTAGAAAATGACAGAAAACTGTAATTTTCAAATAGTATGCAAGTAAAAGAAAACTTTAAAACATGAAAATGTATTATTTTCCCGCCATTTTTCACTGAAATTTTTCTGAGCACAATCAAAACTTTCAAAAATATATTTAATGAAAATCATTCAACAGCATGTCCTTTATTTATTAATTATGAAACTTTTTTGGAAGTGTTTGCTGTTTCAAAAAAAATGGTCTGGAAGTTGGAATGTTTAATAATGATAATAATTAAAATGATTGGGTTTTTATATAGCGCTTTCCCAACATATGCTGCTCAAAGCGCTTCACAATACATTATTGCCCCAGCAGACCTTATAACATTACAGAGCTTTCTCAGTGCAAGCTGCCATTAAGGTGCTAGAGCACTAACATTCTAACAATATCATCATTGTCTATAGCCAGGTACTCCTTTTACACTTGGGTGGAGTGTTTGTTTGTTTGTTTGTTTATAGCCGCCTGAGCAATTTTTCAGCTATCCGGCGGCTGTCACCATTACCGGTGACAGGGCTGCAAATTTAGGCCTATGCTCGGCACTCAGGGCCTTTGAGCAGGGAGGGATCTTTATCGTGCCACACCTACTGCGACACGGGACCTCGGTTTATACGGTCTCATCCGAAAGACCGGCACCCACGTCCCACAGTGGGATTCGAACCCCCGACTCAAGGATCATCAGATCTTTGAGCCCGACGCTCTAACCACTGCGCCACGCGGGTGGCTTGGGTGGAGTGAGGAAATTCGTGTAAAGTGCCTTTCCCAAGGACACAACGTCGGTCAGGACTCGAACCCACGACCTTTCCGTTGAGTCTAACAGCCTAACCACTAGGCCACCGACGCCACTGCATTTTAAGATATGAGACAGCTCAAAATTTTTAGGTTTCTCCATATTTCATGTACAAGTACCTTGCGATCCTAGCATCCAAACCAGCGATGTTTCTTTCTTCCTCAACAAGCTTCAGCTGAAGATTTTCCTTCTCCGATACAGCTTTATTTCTTTGTTCTTCCAAGTTGTTATTTTCACTCTGTAATCTTGAAATGATGTAAATATTACATTTATGTACACATAAAATCTTCACCTACTTTGCTTTATTTGTGAACTTCGCAGTATGTTGGGGCAAATTGTAATAACAGAATTGTCTCCTTTTAGTATCATTCCTTTCAAGGAGTTATGCTGCTTCATGACTGTTATACCAGAATGTTAAAATTTGTTAATATACTCGATTTGTTTAAATCTCGTAAACATATTTCTTGATATTTGGAGTATCTTGTTTTCAAGCATTTAAACTTGGCATGAACGGTATGGATTAGCTCTGTCTGAGATTTTGATTTAAGTCTATTCTCGCTGTTGTATCCTTATAAATATTGAAGATAACGAACAGTGATCAATTTCATAATTCCTCTAAAGATACAAAATTAAGAGTAGGACAATACGGACCCCTGGGCACACCAGAGGTGGGATCAGGTGCCTATGAGGTGTACGCATCCCGTTTTCCGGTCACAACCGTCGTGAGCCCTGAATTTTGACCAGGTAAACGGAGTACTTTATAGCCACATTTAGATGTAAAGAACGGTCTAACAATTAGTATGAAACATATCAGACATTATTCGGTATAATGATCGGTTCCATTTGTAACTTAGGTCCTTATAGACCATAGAATTTGTGAAAAAGTTTATTGAACATAGATGTTGTTTATTGAACATATACAAGTCATGACTTTAAACGAGACTGTCAAAACTCCTTAAACACTAGCTTGTTTGTTAGTAGCCTACCTCGATTTAATAGTTGATCATACACAGAACATACTCTTGCGAATTTAATCAGCTGATAGACATAAACACCATATGTAGATGATAATGGAATAATACTATACAAATATGGGAAGTTGACATTGGCAACGCAGATAATCTCGTTTGCCATAAAGTTGTGTTGCTAGTTTGCCGTTGACACCTATGTTCAATAAAATATTCTAATACGAAGCAGATATGGAAGACTCTGTGGTGGTTTTTTTTTTTTATTTCGAATGCACTGGGATATATCGAATCCAAATTAATGAAAATGAATATTGTAATAGATAAAACATGATCGATATATCTATCGGTAAATGTCGAGTTGTAGATCACAGCAAGGAAGTTTTTCTTCTTATGTAGAATCTTTTGAATAAATTCTGCCTCATAAGAATGTAAAATCAGGTCAGCTAATAATTGACCACAACCTGTGTTCACAGAAATTCCAACAGACTGCTGGATAACCTGATTACCAAAGACTACATCAATATTGTCAACAAGGAACTACAGCATCCTTTTAGTATGAAACTACCTGTGCGTACAATAAAAGTGGTGTATAATAAAGTAATGCTTCGATGACTAAGCAGAAGCTATGAATATTTCCGTATTTTAGGTATGAGGTGGTTTGGAATGTCTAGGGTATTTTCATATTTCATGTACAATTACCTTGTGATCCTAGCATCCAAACCAGCAATTCTTTTTCCATCCTCACCAAGCTTCAGCTTAAGATTTTCCCTCTCCGATACAGCTTTATTTCTTTGTTCTTTCAACTTATTATTCTCACTTTGTAACCTTAAATTGGTGTAATTATTACCTTTATGTATAGCATAAAATCTTAACTTACTTTACTTCATCGCAGTATGCTGAATCAAATTTTAACAATAGAATTAATCCTCTTTAGTATCATTCCTTTCAGATTAGGCTTCATGACTACTATGCCATTATAATGTCAGAATGTTAATTAAAACTTGTTTAAATATTCGATTTATTTAATCTCGCAAATGTTTTATTGACATTTGGAGTAACTTGTTTTCAAAGATTTAGGTTTCTCATCTTCACATTTCAATATTATATGGATTAGCTCAATTTGAAAATATGATATTGATATGTTTTCAAATTACATCCAACATGAGTCTTATGTCTTGATCAGGTAAAGGTAGAAATTCACAGTCAAAAGTAAAATGTGGAGAATGTCCAAACAATTAATATGGAACACGTAAGACAGCATCCGATCTAATGACAAGTTGTTTTGGTAAATTAAATCGTTATAACGACCATAGAATTGCGAAAAGACTTTAAACAAGAAAAATTAAATTTACCTCATTTGTCGTCTTGTAGGGAATATATCGTTCAAAATTGTATAGTTATAGAATGCCTAACTATAGCCTTCGAACTAATGAATTCATTTGAAATTGAATGCATATGAAACATTGCATCGGTATATCTCTTTGAATCTTTCATTTATCTAAACTATTATAAGGTTCTTCAATATACCGTTTTTGCTACTTTACCTTCCAACTTCTCCTCTTTTCAAAAGTTCAAATTTAAATACTGGGTGTGACTTTCTCTCATCCTGCCAAAATTCATTACATTTCATAGTAGATACATCGTAAAAGATCACCTTTAAACTACTGTATACCAAAATATCACAAATTAAGCAAAATAAATCTATTTATAAATATTTCAATTTACATTATATTGTTTCTCTAAATGGGCTCTAATGAGTGAAGACAGTTTGTTGACTTGAAACTGAGAGAATTATGCCAAAAAGATACATATGTACGATCGGCAAAATTATATAAAAGTGTGCAAGTTTTCTTGTCTGGGGAATTTTGCAATCAGTTGGGCTAGGGCAAACAGAATATTTTTGAATTAAATTTCTTCTGATTTATAGAAGACATATATAGACAGAATACTTTGGAATTAAGGTTTATGCTTATATTTCTACTGATTTATATTAGATATATGTAATGCTGATACAATTACAATAAAATGAAGGGGATAACTAAACGATATACCAGCTGTAAAACGTGTTCCAGACGCCTCTCTATGTCGTCACCAATTCTTTGAGACGATCCAGATACAGGGTTTCTCTTCTTTTCACTTTGCTTAAGTTCTCTAAACCCAAGCTGTACGTCTTTCAGAGCAACATACCAGTCGGATCTTTCACTACAAGGTACAAACTTGTAACTTACAACGCATAGTCTCTAATGATGTCATAAAAACAGTGTTTTGTTTATTTATCATTACCTCTACCGGTCCAAGAAGGTTATGTTTTCTGTTTGTACGTAAGTTTATGTGTATGTTTATCTGTGGAATATATTTAGTTAATTTTTTTATTCTGAAAGACGTATTAACATTCATGTACGAGGATTTTCCAAAACTTAAATATTTCCAATCAAATACACATTCAGTAATCAAGCCTTTTGATTAGGTAATAAGTTAGCTGCTCAAGAGTTTACCTTTCCATAATCTTTGTTTACTTGGCTTTGATGGGATATACCGCTACGACTACGCTGTCTCAACCATTGCACAAATGTGCATTATGCATTCAATTAACAACCATTTTCTTTGAATATAAACCGGTCGCGGTAGCTCAGTGGTTAGAGCGTTCGCTTCGTAACCGAGAGGTCGTGAGTTTGAGCCCCGCTCGTGCCATGGCCGCATCAAACCTAAGACGAAAAACAGGTAGTGATTGGTCCTTCGCCAAACGCTCAGCATTTAGAAGTGACAATCACGGGTCTTTCGGATATGACCTTAAAAACTTAAATGTTTTGTATTGGACAGGTGGTAATGAATTTTATTTTTCTACGTTTCACTGATCAGTGGTCTGAGTTAAAAATACTGCTGAACAATAGACTTTACTGAAAACTAGTTAATTATGGATGTCTATTCGTTTACTACATAAAGTAAGAAACTCCGCCAAAATCTCCACGTTCTGTTTTATACCTTCACGGTTATATAGGACGTTGAACTTGGGTAGTTGATTTCGATTCATTCGTGCAAAGTCGAAGAGAGTTGGGCAAACACGGATATACCAAAGATGGGATCAGGTGCCCAGGAGGAGTAATCATCCCCTGTCGACCGTTCACACCCACCGTGAGTCCTACATCTTGATCAGGTAAATGGAATAATCCGTAGACAAAATCAGTGTGCCAAGAACGGCTTAACAATTCGTATGAAACACGTCAGACAGCATTTGATCCCAGAAAATGTTGTACTGACAAAGTAGATCGTTATGTTCTAATCCGACCAGTCTCAACCGAACATAAATCATTTATATCCTCATTCAAAAATCAAAAACAGCAATATTATGGGTAGCAGCTCCAAGACCTGCGCACTTTTGGGTAGCAGCTCCAAGACCTGCGCTTTATTGATGACATTCCATAAATATTATTATTGACAAAAATGTATAGGAAATATACACAAAAACCTTGTGGGGTGGGGAGGGGGCCGTCAGTAATTCGAGTGAAATGCACGCAGTCTTGAGCTCGAATGACAAAATACATTGAACTCGCTACCTTTATAGCCTTAAGGCATTGTCGTCACATGAAATCTGGTCAATCAGGTACTCATACTTGACCAGGTAAAAATAGTGAAAACGTGTTTGAAAAGAAATTTTTCTCAACCTGTAATAAACATATTTATGTTCTAATTCGACCAGTTTCAACCAAACATAAATCATTTATATCCTCATTCAAAAATCAAAAGCACCAATATTATAGGTAGCAGCTCCAAGACCTGTGCACTTCGAAAAGCACAAAGAAAGCTGTCAAAGTCATATCATGAAAGAAAAATACATCGTAAACCTCAAATACCCAAAGACTTGGACACAGATAATAGGGATTGTCAATTTTTTTTTACGTACCCGTCTTTCCCATTTTCTGAACGCCACCTCCTAAGTGTTTTTTTAAAAGTCTGTCATTAACTCCAGCATTAGCTGCAGCGGTAGTCCCACCAGATCTCAGACTATGTAATTCAAATTTAGATTTGTCAAATCTAATTAACTCAAGAGCACTTAACAACAATTCCCTTGCTCTGGTATAAGACAACAGACCAGAATTTTTTAATTTAAAGCTGTTCTTTTTACAAAATGAATCGCTCTGAAAATATAACAATCAGAATCTGTACGAATATCAGCCTTTTGTAAATACAATTTTAACATTTCATATGGACAAGTACAATTTTCCGTTTTTGAAATATTCACAGAACTGCTTTGTTTATATTTATCTGTCTTACTTTTGGCAACAAATAAAGTGACATGATTATCACGAAAATTAATATCAGAAAGTCTCAAGTTCGCTAATTCTGAAAATCTTAAAAAAGCTGCAAAACTCAAAAGATACATACAAGCAATTCTAACATAAGATAAATTGTTATTTGTATTTCCAAATCTATTCACAATCTTCTTCAACATATCTGGAGAAATTGGTTCTTGTTTGGATACGGGCTGTGCTGCAATTCTGTGAGCTCCTTTCTTCACTGAAATCACTAATGACGAATGACATGGATTTTTACAACCTGATAAATCGTGCGCCCAAGAAATAGAGTAAAATGTTTCCTTGACTTTGGTCATGGAATTGTGGATAAATGAATCAATTATAAAGACACATGAAAATCCGACGAGGAAATTGTTGAACTGGATGACGTTGGGAACGGCATCACTCAATCCATCTGTTAAATGCGTACTTATATTTTCGTGTGTTAATTGCTTTAGATTTTTCACAGAATACTCTCAAATCAGCAATATCTTCTTTCGATGCCTGAAAAGAACGCCATCGTCCCTTGTGAAACAAGTCTGAAAAATCTAAAAATTCGAAAAGAAAATTATTTCCCCGTTTACAATGAGTAAAAATCTACAAACGACCTTGTCACTCATTCAAGAGGACCATGTCTTCAAACAACATCTAGCCCGCCTTTTACTGAGTACACAAACAGATGCACCAGGACCATGCTATCTGTAATAAATACATGACATAGATGTTACTGCTACCCATTGATTTGACCATGTCTCTCAGTACTTCTGTACTAGGACCATGCCATAATACGATATAGACTGTATTATAACTATGTATCCAACAATGTTCAACCTTGTCATTCAGTACAAATCAGATGTACTGTGTTAGGACCTTGCCTAAAATACATTCATCACTTGTAATGGTCTATTCTCACAGATAATAAAGATCCCTGAAATCTCTGTTCCGAAAATGTAACTATTTGAAGAACTTCTTCGCAAAATATTGGAAGTATCTCGAAATTCAATGACATCAACGATATAATATATTTCATATTCTCCTAAAAAAATCATAGTCCAATATGCCGATGATGGCCATCTCGGAACAACCAGTGTTCCAATAGCTTTACAATACAAAATATGTTTTATTGCTCCCATGACTAAATGTATGGGTGGTACTAGCCAATTATTCTCCAAGTTCCAGTCTTGAGAAAAACAATCGGTAATCTAGTATTTTTAAAATTTGCAAATCTATCAATATGATAAGGACCTTACATTCCATTCATGAAATTAAAAAACTCAGATGAGACGAACCAATCGTCATAATCAACAAGTTTACTCAGATAATCAGTTTTGTCATTCAATAACCTTGGAATTCAAGCGATATCTAAAGATATCTGTGTTTGTAAACACAGAACAAATAGAGAAAATGCGATATCTTTTTCGTACTGCCAGAATTTACAATTTTAACACAGTTTTGATTGTCTGTGAGAATCTTAATATATTTACCACTCAACTTAAGTTTAAAAGAAAACAAAGCATCCTGGATAGCTTTAAGCTCTCTTCATGTTGAACGTTTTGCACTCTCTAATTCTGAAAATTTTTAAAGAAAATACTGACTTCCCTTTTCAAAAGAACATATGGCGCCTGCTGCCACTGATCTAGCGTCCGAACAAACAGTTGCGTGCGTCTTACAATAAGACCTCAAAGCACGAGTATTCAAATGTTTTAAATTGGAAGACCAAATTGTCAACTCGTGCAAAAATTCATGAGACCTGGTAAATTTTAGAAAACTGTCCCGTGAATTTCTTGATTCTATAAGCATGTAACAATGCTAACATTTCCTATAACTGTCTCCATAGAAATGACTTTCCCTGTAAGCTGAGCTAACTGCCTTGCTGTGATGTTTGGTAATTTCTCAAACAATTTTGATAAAATATCTAAGCAATCCTAAACCCTTCGATCTGGAATACATAAACAATAATTAGGAGAATCCCACACTAGACCTAGCCATTCTAATGTCTAAATAGGTTCAAACACTGATTTTTCCTCGTTAATTAAAAACCAGCTTGAATTAAAGAATCTTTAACAAAATCACTATTAGATTTGCACGAATCAAAGGAATACGACATTCCTATACCATCGTCTAAGTACAAGAGAATACAAATCCCCGATTGTCTCCAAAACTTAACCACTGGCCTGCGACGTTTCGTAAAAATGTATGGCGCTGTACTAAGACCGAAAGTTAGAACAGTGAAAACGTAAAAATCACCTTTCCAGCAAAACCCCCAAAATGACTGTTGTGCAATATAAATATCTATGTGATGATAACCAGACCTAAGATCGAATTTAAACAAATAACAATCCTGTTCAAAGTATTGCATAGCAATCTTCCAGTCCTCAAATTTGATCTTATCTTTCCTGACAAACAGGTTTAAAACACTCTAATCTAAGATCAACCTCTTTCTGCCCGAGGTATTTTCTGCTACGCTCAATGGGTTAACAACAACAAGTTTGAATGGTACTCTGCGCGCACACCCTGATTCTACGAGTTCTGAAACAGCCCCTGAAACGAAATCATTATTACAAGCAGACCGATTATTTTTCAAGAACAAATCTGTTGGAACATTGACGAATGGTATTACATAATCAGTTTCAATAATACTGATAATAAAATCTAGAGTATGAATATTTTTCCAAAATTGTATAGAATTTCTAAGTCTATCCTTAACACCTTTCGAACATTGTAATTCGTCTAAATATCATAAATAAATTTGCTGCTCTATTAAAAAGTGCAAATCTTTGTTCTTATCGTTAGACTGCCAATCAAACCCAGAAATTTAATACTTATCATTTACTAGAAGTTGCGCTTGATTGACTTGCGGAATTGTACGATGGACGGTTTTTCTCCAGTGTCCTGCTGTTTGGCAGTGGAAGCAAATATCGTAGGAGGAGGGGTCCCGCCTTTTCTATTGACTTCTAGAGTCTCCATATTGACGAAAAGGCTGTTGCTGGCTTCCAGCTCCGGCAGGAATGTCCATATTAGTCCCACAAGAAGGAGTAGATTTGTAAGGATGAAACTTCTCCTTAATGGCCCGCAACGCACGGTTTTCTGCCTGTCCAAGTTTCTTATCGTCATCAGAATCTGAAGCGATGTCTTTCGTTTCATACTAGTGTACAGTTGCCTAGCCCGCCGGGGAGTTGTCAGCAACTCTGATAAGCTTATTCCGCTTATTAAGTTTTGTGATAATATCATAACACAACTTGTAACAGTCTTTGTTAGTGGACTTTAGTTTTTTCTGATGCTTTTGAATGTCAGAGATAATCTCTTCATTAAATTCGAATTGAATTTTATTACTTGGAGATTTCAAGGACGCAACGATGGCCTTTTTGAGTTTCTTTTGAAGCTCCAGTTCCTGAACTTCTTGACCTTCTAGAATGTCGCTCTTGAACGCATTTAAGGAGGAATCCAAGTAACTTTTAAACAAATTAAAAGTATCTGCAATGTCGCCACTATTTTCGTCACGAGAAACCTTTCCTGTGTCTAGGAGGAAACTTTCGTTGTCGGACATGGCCTGTACCAGTAGTTAGTAATGCGAGTGAAATGTACGCAGCCTTGAGCTCGAATGACAAAATACATAGAACTCGCTACATTTATAGCGTTAAGGCGTTGCCGTCACGCGAAAACTGGTCAAACAGGTATTCATACTTGACCAGGTAAAAATAGTGAAAACGTGTTTGAAAAGAAATCTTATAGTTTCTAATTATAGATTTTCTCAACCTGTAATAAATATATTTATAACGACCATCAATATATTTATAACGACCATAGAATTTTTGAAATGTTGACTTTAATCGACACCGTTAAAACTTCTTTAACATCAGCGTGTTTGTCAGCAGCCTGTCTCGATTTAAAAACTGATCACACGCAGAACAAGCTCTTGCGTATCAAATCAGTTGAGAGATATAAATACCACCCATATGCAGGTAATAATGGAATATTGCTACATAAAATTGGGAAGTTGAAATCTATTTTCAATAAAATATCCAAGTACGGAGTAAATGTGGAGGATTCTGTTGTGTCTTTTATTTCGAGTTCAATGGGATATATCTAATCGACATACGAATGAAATGATTATTTTTCATAGATGAAACGGCGTCGATATATCCAAATGTCGAGTTAAAGGACATAACAAGAAATATTTTCTTCTCATGTAGAAACTTTTGAATAAATTCTGCCTCATAAGAATATAAAAACAGGTCAGTTAACAATAACAAGGGCATACTTCGAGCCCATGGGAATTCCAACAGACTGTTGGAAGACCCAATCACCATACACTACAAAGATATTGTCAGTGAGGAACTCCAGGTTCTTTTGATTTTGAACTTTAGAGTACTTGTGCGCAGAATGAGAGTGGTGTTTAACAAACTGATTGTATGGATAACTGATCACTAGATATCAATATGTCCTTTTTCTAATTTTGTTCAATAAGCAACCGTCTATGACGTCAAAAAGTGTGAGCTTTAATTTATCGTGAGGAATGGTCGTGTAAAGTGTTGAAAATTGATACATTGTGACGTTTTGATTTGAGAAAAGTTATTCAAATTTCAAATTTATTAAAACTTCTTTTGAATTTTTTAGAATCCACATTTGATTTACACCACTCCTGGCATATGTTGTGGCACAATACGTTTTAAGTTTCTTCTTCAAAACTGTTATTATTTGCGTTAGGAGCAAAGATAGGGGCTTGGTAGAATATTTACTGGATCTAGCAATGTATCTTTGTAAGGGTTTTTGTGGCGTTTTGGAATCCAGTATAGATACGGTTACTAATAATCAACCATCCCATTGACTAAGATATTAAATGTGTCTAAAACTGAAGCATAGTTTTGAAGAATTTCATCTTTTGAAAAGACAGTTGAAGTATAAGACCGATTCCTAAGTATGGAATTAACGCCAAATTCATCTAATTACAGTTGTAATAATGAGCCTTTCAAACAAAGACAATATGTCTAAAACTGAAGCATGGTTTTGAAGTCTTTCATGTTTTGAAAGGACAGTTGAAACATAAATACGATTCATAAGCGTGGAATTAACGCCAAGTTCATTTAAAATACAGTTGTAATAATGTGCCTTACAAACAAAGACAATGTTGTAACAATATTTTTAACTTATAATTCTGGATGCCTGGAAAAACGTACATTAATCTTGTAATTCATTTACTAATTAAATATATGTAATTTCATCTGCAGTCGTATTAATACCAATCATTTATTGTATATCTCTTAATGTCTTTATGTTTTATGTATGTCTGTTGTCTTGCGTGCATGCAATCTATTTTTATAATAAATTTGTCAAAGACCGACCCTGCGAAATAGAAATCGTATAGTTAAAAGTCAGTATATCTACGTTAATATTTGATTATTGAATTTCACAAACGCTTCTGCATTTACGGATTATATTTTCGGACGATGCATTCCTGTGCATATTTGTAAAGTTTGAAATTTAAAAAAAAAAATAAAGAAAATATCTTGAATGAATTACAAAGACTAAGCAATCTTATTAAAGAAATTTTCAATGTGTAAAATCTTGACCTTCGCATATTTATTCATTTTGTGAGTAAAATGTCGAGAATTTACACATCAATTAATTCCTTCACAGCATGTTTCCTCTTATTCTTATAAGACTCTGTATTATTGAATAATTCCAGATTTTCTGATTACCTGAAATCCAAAAACTACAAGAAATAGAACGTTATGTTCACCTCCTCGTGTTTTCAAGGTAAATGTAACATTTGCTGTTTCCAATTTTGGACCAAAGTTGGGAATTCCCACATTGATACTCACTATTTTTAACTGTCCAATGAAAACTCAGGTATACTTGAAAATTTATCGGGTTATTGATTTCCAGGCTTTCAATATAATTATCAGAACATCAGAGAGATGGTGCTATTTTCCTTCCCTACATGGTTGGGTACAGGACGTCAATTCATGAAATACTCAACAAAAGCCCTTCCTTCTAACAAACGTTTGTGTGGAGGTACAACGGTGAGTCAATAAGTAACCAGCGTATCCCATTTCCGATTAACCGAGACGGTCAAGATTTTCATGCTTCGTTTCAATACATGTTTTATGCCTGGGTACAAAAGTGCACGCATATCGGGTCATTCTTTAACAAGATATTGAATGGCAAACATGGCTAGTGATGCAAAGGCATGCTTTTCATCTAAATTTGAGTATCGTGCTGTAATTCGGTAGTTGTATATAAAAGGTATAACAGGCAAGGAAATACACAGCGAGTTAGCCGAGGTTTATGAGTCTTCTGCACCATTAAATTCTGGGTAGGGGAATTCAAATTCAACCGCGGTAGAACGTCTTTAGAAGATGAAGCCAGGTCTAGACGCCCACTGGATGCCACCGAAGAAGAAATGTGTAACAAAGTTCGATATACTCTGATAGGCGAATTCAGGTGGAAGAAATAGCGCAGGCATTCAGCATTTCATATGGTAGTGTTTCAACAATCTTACATGGTCGTTTAGGTATGCGGAATATAACAACCCGTTGAATCCCCAAATCCCTTAGAGATAAGTAAATGGCAACCAGAGCACCAGTATGCAGCGCATTATTGAAGTGCATTAGGTCAAAAGATGATTTTTGCATCTGGTGACTGTAGATGAGACTTGGGTTCATTATTATGAGCCAGAGAATAAAGCTCTGAGTCGTCATTGCGTAGGGCAGGGGTCTCCGAGGCCAAAGAAATTCAAGACGCAACCATCTGCTGGCAAGGTGATGGCCACAGTATTTTGGAACGCAAAAGGCGTTATTATGTTGGATTTTTACCCAAGAGAAGTACAATAACTGGAGTGTATTATGCAAACTTGCTGAACCAGTAAGAACCGCCATCCGTGAAAAATGCTGAGGTGTTTTGCAGCAACAGGACAACGCGAGTGTCTACACTTGTAAAGTTGCAACTGCGGATGCTGTGGAGCTAAACAGGTATGAATTAATACCACATCCTGCCTATTCGCCTGACTTATCTGCTCGCCGTAAAATGGCTGAAATATTGCCAACACGGCGTAAAACCCCAATCAATCAATCAATCTCCTAGCGACTTCTTCCCATTCCCAAACTTGAAAAAGGATATCCGTGGACGTCATTTCCGGTCTGATAAAGAAGTCGTGACGGCAGTTGAGAAGTGGTTCAATGGAAAGGACGCTGACTTTTTCAGTTCGGGGCTGATGTCACTTGAACACCGTTTTTCTAAGTGCATCACACTAGAGGTCAATTACATCGAAAAAGAAGAGGTGGATCTCAACCGGAAATAAGTTAGGCTGGTTACTTATTGACTCCCCCTCGTAAATAATCAATAACCCTTGACATTGTGAGGATAGCGAAGACATGTGAGGTCAAAAATGTTGACAATGAAGTTGTATCAGAAATAACCCAACGCCGTCCTTCAAATCGACTAAAGAAAAGAGGCTTGCGTGAAACAGACAAAAAACCCGAGGAAATTCTAACGTTTGGCGGAAATTTAGAACTACAGATACACAAGCTACAGAAATAGAGAGAAGGAGTACGATTTCAGCTATCATAAAAAGAAAAACATCTCACTCCCATGCTAATCTGAGAAACAAGGGACTCATGGGCCACATTGTTCACCTGAATCACCTTAACCCTGCTGTCGTTCAGTTGTTCTGATTTTTTTAAAAATAGTTTTTCATTCTTTACTCATATAAAAACTTTTGACCCCATATTGTAGCCCAAAAGGTTCACGATATAGCAAAATTTGAATTTACACAACTTAGGGATTCTTCAATAACAATATAACAAATATGACTTTCCTGCTCTGGAGAAGACGTTTTAAAATTTGATTTTATTTCATATATACATGCATTATATGAAATTTCATCTAGTCTGAATCCACACAACTTACGAACATTTACATTTTGATATTACGCTGTGTGACCTTGTTACTCTTGAAAAGAATTTATTTTGATTTCCTGAAAATTTCCATATAAAATTTTGATCCCCTATTTTGGCTCCACCCTACCCCCAGGGTTCCTGAATTAAACAACTTAAATCTTAAATAAATTTTTTTATTTGTTTTATTTTATTTCATTTTTTTTTTTTTGTTTGTTTGTTTGGTTTTTTATTTGTTGTTTTTTGTTTGTTTGTTTTTAGTTTTGTGTGTGTGTGTGGGGGGGGGGGTGGGGGGTGTTTGTTTGTTTTTGTTTTGTTTCAGTTTTTTTTTTGTTTGGGGGGGGGGGGGGGTGGGGTTTTGTTTTTTGGTTTTTTTGGTGTTTTTTTTTTCTGCTATGTTTTTTTTGGGGGGGGGGTTGTTGATTTTTTTGTTTTGTTTTGTTTTTTATTTTTGTTTGTTTTATTTTATTATTATTATTATTATTTTAAATTTTTTGTTTTGTATTTTGGTTAAGAACAAATGTCTTCCCACCTCTCAAAATTGAAAATGCTCCAAATTACACCCCTTCCCTTAATGTACTGCATGGTATGGAGGAAAAAGCATGAGCAGGAACATAGAAATTATGAACTGCACTTTTTACATTGAGGAAAAAGATGGAGAAAACATTCAACATCGATTTGACCAATGCCATTGTTGTATATGATAAAAAAAAAATAATGACTGTTATACTGAAGTACCAGTAGGAAAGTGAACACTTTGTACATGAAAAAAAACACTATACGACACTCCTCTTTGATTTATTATGTGACATACGGACAGAAAGTACAAAAACAATGTCTCCCCTGGAAGAGGGGAGACATAACTACATGAAGATGATCAATATCAATATAACTTACCATGCCTTCTAGTTTTAAAGATGTTTTTCTATATATATTCCCATGTAAAATTTTGATCTCCTATTGTGGCCTCAGTTTGAATCAAAATTGAATCTGCACTATCTGAAAATGCTTTCATATCGACATGACTAATCATGGACCTCATGTTCTAGAGAATAAATTTCTGTATTCCATTGTAAAACTTTGATCTCGTATTATGGTCTCATCCTACCCCGGGACACTGATTTGAACAAACGTGAACAGACATTATGTCAGGAAGCCTTCAAGAAAATTTCAACTTTGGTCAAGTGGTTCCTGAGAAGATTTCTAAATAACTAAATGACACCCACCCATTTTTGCCTTTTCTTGATTACTGAATCCTTTTGCGTGACCCTCATTTGAAGATCTTGAATCCTTTAACCCGAAGATGAATTGTGCAAAGTTTGATTGAAAATGGCATTGTGGTTCTGGGGAAGAAGACGAACATGTCAGAAAGTTTACAGACAACAGATAGGTGATCAGAAAACCTCACTTGAAGTTTCAGCTTAAGGTAAAAACCTTTGGTACGAAAAGAAAGGTTTTGCCACAAGAAATACATACATGAAATATTGGAGTCATTCAAAAGTTCTGAGTAAGGTTAAAGCTTCGGATGAAGTTTTATAATTTAGGTCAAACTCTTATGTTAAGGCTACAAGGTCAAAGATCATAGTATGAAATGAAAGATCTTGTCTTAAGAAATCTATTTACAAAATATGAAACGCTTACCTAAAATAGTTAAGGAGATATTGCCTAAGTTAAGTTTTCTTAAAAGTAGGTCAAATTTCTACAACCATTAGATGTGTGCCAGGACATAGTAATCCTGCCTATTATGTGACATGTCGTCCGATTCAAGGAAACTTAACAAGAAAAGTACAGGAGTTTCAAAGCCACACAATCACTGACACAATTCATGACATTAAAGACAAGTGAAAGTTCGTTATTATTGACGAATATCCCATATACCCTATTGTTGAAATCATGTCGGTAACAGTCCACAGTGTAATTCCAGTAGTGGACATGGTATTGTCGACCTTTAGAGTGAGCCTCTAACGTCATACAACAGACAATGGAAGCCTATTCAGCTCGTATTAAGAGAATGCAATAACAACACAGGATTCACCAATAGAAAAATCACCCCAAGATGACCGTGAGCTAACGCACAAACTGAAACATTCCACAAACCATTGATGAAAATCATCAAAGCAGCCAGAAGCGCAAGAAGAAACTGGAAGCAGTCCATAATTTAATTTCTTGGAAAGTCCACATTGCTCTGCAAAGTTGTTTTCAGACTATGATTCAGTAGAGAAGCTAACATTTCAGCTGCCATCATCTCTCCCAAGGAAGTAGAGAACGATGAATTAGCTCGTCTGAATGATGAAACCTCGAAATCAATGCAGATGCAAGACACAGTAACAAAGAAATTGGAGACCATCTACTGTTCAATGAATTGCACCGCCAGGGCACATGATACGCCGGTCAGATGTTTTATTTAATATAAACAGATAAAAGTGCATGACACAAAATCATGTCAACCTTAATTGGTGCAAAGATTGTACCAATATCTATTCTATCCGAGGTAAAATCAAGATTATTCCCTGTAATGCGTCTATTGCACATTGCAATTGACTTGTCAAAATATCTTTTGAATTGTTCAAATAACTACAGAAATATTCCGAAACATTTTATTTAGTTTATTACATCTATTTCGACAATTTCTTTCACTTGGTATGAATGACTTATTTTAGGTTGAACAAAGAAAAGGAGTGAGTATTACATTATACTCATTAATCAATCTTTAACTGGACAGATGTAATTTAGCTCTTATCAAAATGATCTCCAGCTGAACTCTGAAACGCCATGACTTACTCCCAAGGCACTAATGGAATCTTAATCTTACAGACAGATTAAACTGCTAGAAACACCATCCGCTTATATTATCATTCCTATGAGACAATTCCTCTGTTCTGTGATGTTCTTGTTAAGTCTTTGTAAATTTTCCAGTACAATACTGCATATATTTATATCATTAATGCTAGAAACAAAATAAGAATTCGTATTAATTGTTTTTTTTAAATATTTACCATTTTAAAGTTTTAATGGACTGATTTTAAGCTAGAATTTACATTTCTATACTGATGCACAAAGTTTGTTGATTCTAGGATTCATATCTACATTATTACCGGTCGCGGTAGCTCAGTGGTTAAAGCGTTCGCTTCGTCACCGGGAGGTTGTGAGTTCGAGCCCCGCTCGTACCATGGCCGCGTCAAACCTAAGACAAAAAATTGCTCCTTCGCCAAACGCTCGGCATTTAGAAGTGACAATCACGGGTCTTTCGGATTTGACCTTAAAAACGGAGGTCCCGTGTCACGGTAGGCGTTGGCACGTTAAAGAACCCTCACTGCTACGGCCCTGAGGTCTTCATTTGTGGTACTTCACCTACAGCTGGTGACGTCTCAATATGAGTGAACAATTCTCGACGGGACGTAAAACAAACAAACAAATAAACATATCTACATTAGCCTAGAAATATTATGCTATGTACAAAGTTGAAGAAAGTTTTGTTCAACTTTGTACATAGCCTAATTTTCACTGGAGTAAAAAAATCCACATTAGCTTGTTAACTTTTGATCCGAGTAAATAATTGGGAACAATATCTAGGAGATTATAAAATATAAATATTTATGTTAGAAGGAATAAAAAGATGAAACAAGTGTTAAATAAAGATAATTTAGAGTGTCAAGTCAACTATATTGAAAACAAGAAGAGCGAAGTAAATTCCGGTCAATCGGTGATGGAGAAAAGGTGTCAGTCGCCTACCTCACTTAAAATTGTAAACGCAATTGTTAAACACAGATTTCGACAGAAATTCAGAGGATCTAAGAGAAAGGACGGAGGATAAATGGAACAAGTTGACGATACACTCTCTAGGTCTGGGGTTTTTTTGGAAGGGAACAACAGCATGTTCATCGTCCGGACTCACGATAGATTTAGACGAAGAGCAGATACATTGCATTTTTTATTTCCAGGGTGTGCAAGAGAAGATAAACACGAACTGAAAGGGACTATTTGTTCAATCGAGAAATTTTTGTGGTAGGATTTAAATGAAACTCGCAGCAGTGCCCTGATTTAAACAAATTTTCGAGCTCTAAACCAGCCTCGCTCATGGCGGTGATGTCTATTGCCCGGAAATAGCAGGTTACCATCATTATGTCATAATGTAAATATCAAAGATATCATATGAATTCGCCATACTTCAGAAGTTGCAGTTTTAGTTGCAGACGGTATTTCTAAACGATAAAACAATTCGATAAAACAACTAAACGGTCTGTTTAATGTTTTTGTTTTATTCTTTAATAAAATTCTTGTCTGTTTACAAAATAAACTCTATGTAAGTATTCTGATGCGTTTTGTTTATTTTGTTTTTGTTTTTATGTCAAGACAAGTGAAAGTACCTAGTACAATTGACTCAAATACTTTTGAAGTGGCGATTGTGTTCATAGGCAAGAAAAAAGTCTGATCACACGACTGACTTCATGTTATGAAAAATTGAAAGTCAATTTTATTAGTATTGTTATATAAGGCAAAAAATTGGCAAATGCAAGTGTTGATATTTGTGCTAGATCAATTCAGAGGTCTGAATGAAGCAAAATTACATTATTTTCTTCCCTTACAAAAACTTATTTCTGTATAACGTTGTATATTTAATAGAAGCGAAATCTTTATTTTGATAAAATTTAAAGTTAGTTTTATCAATGATTACGGTTCAAGTTACATGAAAAATATATCATAATAGCACATTTTTAAAACAAAATAAAATTGTCGGGTTTGGATCTGATATTACTTTACAGTAGATATGTACTCAATGTATTTTGTTTAAATAGCATTCGAACCAAGGAATGTTGATTTTTCTTAGTTCCGTAAAAAATCTTGGCTGTAAATGATGCAGCTTTATAATTAGGTGATTGTCACATGTACATCTAACATTGTCTGTGATTGGTTGATTTTTTTTACTGCAGTGAAAATCAGTTTTACCACTATTATAAATATTTAATTGCGGGTAGTTTAAATATGGTGGGTAGCTTTATTTAGTGATTTATTTTTAACGGTAGTAAAATCATTTTACTTATAGAAATGTAAAACATAAACGGTACCAATTTTGATGCACCAGATGCGCATTTCGACAAATAATGTCTCTTCAGTGATGCTCAAGTCAAAAATGTTGGAAATCCGAAATAAGAACAAACTTGGAAGAGCTGAAAGAACCAAAATATACCAAATACTGGAGCCAAATCCGGTTAAGAATCAGAGCTATGCATGAGGGACATAATCCTTCATTTTGGTTGAAATTCTAAATTTTATCACATCAAATTTTTATCCGTATTTTCGTGCAAGTACCGAAGTACTTAGCAACTGGGCTGGTGAAAACCCTCGGTGACTACTAATCCACCAGCAGAGGCATCGACCCAGTGGTTATAATGTAAAACATAAATAAATAACTGTGGGTAGGGTGGCCACTTATAAAGTCAGACTTCCGTAATAGTATTCTGTATTTTTACTAGTACATGTTAAAATTATAATAGTAGTAGTATAATTATTTATGCTACCGCTAAAATTATTTTTATTACTGGTAAAAATATTTTTTACTACTGGTATAAATAAGTAATTGTGGGCAGTGTTTTATTTTTACTAGTAGTGAAATAATTTTACTAGAAGTAAAACTAATTTACTGGTAGTATAAATAAATGTAAGATAACCAACTATATACCTGCACGCCGTGACGAAATATTTCACAATTGATAAAGTCAAACAACGTTTGGTGTCTCTGAACTACCTGGTTTTTATGGAAATTCATAATAAATCAATGCATTCACCACATTTTATGCACTGTAAAAGCACGTCTTTACCCACCCTAAATGTGTATAGATCACACATACCATTTTCAAGATGTCTCCGATTAACAAATTTTTACTGGCTGTATACCTGCCCTATTTCGTACGATATCATCTAAACACAAATTCACATTCATCCACAGTTTCAATATGAGCGTTTAATTAGCTACTATGTTAAAGATGAACAAATATTATTATCACTATAATCAAACTAAACACGGCAAATCGAAAGTAGATCTTTGAAGACAAGTTGTGGTTTAATAACAGAATGGAATTTATTCCGATAATATAAATTGGAAATATTGAAATAACTGTAGTGCACTGTATTTACCTTCTACTTCCTCCACAGCTCACCATTCTAACAGTTGCTGAGGGCCTTTTATCAGTAACGTTTTCTTCGAAAGTAGTTATAAATGTGGGTTTTTCAGTGGGGAGGTGTTATTGTATATAAAAAAAATGGGCACCAAATAGGGAAGTATATCAAATTGTCAACAGGTAAATCTCATGAAGATTCCAGCAAAGTAGTATACTTTGTTAGCGAAGAATTATGATAACGAAGTATCTTGAGTGTTTCTATTTTCTTGTGTCATTTGTTTTTTTTTGGTTTTTGTTGTTGTTGTTGTTGTTTTTTGTTTTTTGGGTGTTTTTTTTTAATGTTAATCCAAAATGAAGCCTTTCGTGTGTATACCCGTTTCAAATGCGGTGGGTATAATTTTTCCTCTTACGGATATTTGAACAGAAATTTCAATTGTGACGTTCCTTAACAGATCATATATGTGTGTGTGTGTGTGTGTGTGTGTGTGTGTGTGTGTGTGTGTGTGTGTGTGAACTTAAAAATGTTATGTGTACTGTGATATTCATAAAGAATGAAAAAAAAAAAAAAAAGATTCTGAAATAAATCGTTTAATGACACCATGCTTTATACGAACCGTTAATCTGCTAATGAGATATGCTGAATTAGATGTAAATGTTGATGATTTATACCATTGTAAATTGTGAATTGTTATTTATGACATCAAATATATCTTCTGTCTACTACTTTTTCTTCAATTCATGACAAGATTAAGGACATATGAAAGTTCGGGTGCAATGGATATGTGAAACTATATCTTTAAAATATGAACCTCAATCCACGTGTCCATTCTGAACGAGTACATGTACTTAGACTGATCACTGTGTAAAATGAAGAATCTGATGAAAAATATCAGGTGTTTGTAACTTTTATAATGCAGTAATCAGACTTCATCTTTTTTAATGATATATGTATAGATTTTACATACTCGGATACTTTTATGATATATCATGTTCCTACACAAAGTACATGTACTTTGAGTTCCCAGGTATCTACCTCTAACTGAACAGTTTTGTATTGCAGTATACTTGATGCTCATATCCGAAGCGCAATAAGGTTACAATTGTGCACCAAATCTGTTTATAAAACATATTTTGTACCAAACTTCGTATACCAATATCTTCTTAATACATTAAAAATATGATATAATGTACATGTATTTGTCTCCCTTACAATCATCATTTTGTCTAAAAATGACATATACTCGTAGGTCTGATGGGTCAGGTGGTTGTTTTTCTTTCCTTTCTTTTTCTTTTATTTATTTTTTACTTCATTTTTTCCCTTATATTCAAATTTTGAGATTTATCGTGTATTTTTTATAAGTTTTTATGCTAAGTTGGAAGGTCACTTGTGTGTCATAGTTTATTTTGAGAATTATAAACTATGAAACATAGATTCATTATCAACAAACCATTGGTAAATGTAAATATTACGTAAATATCACTGTATACAATAATACATTAGGAACGAAAATTTCAAGAAAGACAGGCTTGTTCATAGACCTAATATACAAAGGATTTTTCAATAAATCAACATTTGACAGTTTGTCTTAAAATTTCAGAACAATGGTCTTTGATACGGACTGTCTTATCTCAGTAATTAACAATTTACAGGGTTTCAACAATCTAGTTTAAAGTCAACATTTTGCAAATTCTACTACGATTTAATTTACCATTACAACCTGTCAATGAGTCAAATGCTGTCTGACGTGTTTCATACCAATAGTTAGGCAGGTCTTGGCACACAAAAATTTTACTACGGATTACTCCGTTTACTTGATAAGATATAGACCTCATGGCAAGTGTGACCGGGGATACTTACTCCTCCTAGGCACCTGATCCCACTTTTTGTATATCAAAGCCTCTGTGTTTGCCCTACTTCAATTTTGTATTCTTTATAGGAATTATGAAACTGATCACTGTTTGTTATCTTTACCATTTCATCTAACTGAAATGTATCTTAGTCAACAATATTATTTTTATTCTTGGTTTGATGCTGGAAAATTATTCCGATTTTATTAGAAACACTTCTGGCCATATCGTAACTCTTTTACATAATGGTATTCCAATGTCTTCATTGGGGAATTTCCATCCTTGACAATCTAAATAGACATCTCTGAACTTTGCTAATAGTTTCCACAATGTGGTAACGCTGAACTCCTTGAAGTTTTCTATTACACTTGATTCAGCCGCACGGTTATTTTCTGACATCAACGAGGCATCCACCATCTAAATTTATAATGAAATACAAAACGAAAGATAATTGTTCTTTCTGATATAACAATGTTTTATGGTTAGTGAATAGTTGCAATAATTCTTCATCATTTTTTTAGTCATTCATCCTGTGAATCTACCTTTGTTTTTCGATGAATACAAGTTAGGTCGTGTTTTTCGAAGCAGTCCTATCTATCTATCTATCTATCTATTCCTGATTTTGAGTTTTATCATCAATATATGTCACACTATTTAGCGAAAGATCAGAAAGCCCGTATATGTTTAAACAAATTTATAAAGGCTATCAGGAATGATAAGAAAATCTTCAGAACTTTAAAAATACAAGATAAATTTGATACAAAGCATCAACTTGGCCGCTAAAATTTTAAATATTCGATACCATTTCCAAAGAAACTCGTGGAATATTCTATTTAAAAATGGAAACAAAATTAAAAAACAATTTAAGTCGAATATTCACTATTAAAAAGCTTTATCAATGGTATCAATTATGTCAAAGCACATTAAAGTTTTCTTTGTAAAATTTCAAGTAAATGCATGAAATACATTTTTTAGTTTTCAGTACTGGATGTTCCCAGTTAAAACTGCAGCAAATATTGAAGTAAATCATTTTAAAATCAGCTGGTGCGTCTCAAAAGATCTTAAACTTGCAGTGCTATAACATGTATATCGATGAAGTTCAGAGAAAACATGAAAAATACGGATGTCACCCATGTCTGTTTATGAAAATGAGGCAGGGAGTCAACATTGTTATCAAACATGATTAGATGAAGTTTAAAACCTGAAACATTATTTATTCTTTGAATGTACTTGAAAATTATATTATTTTTGCGCCATTCATTGTTAAACACGGGACGTTTCGGAGGCTTTGTCCCATAGGCCCTCATCTGAGAGAACTGAGAACCTAAAAGCGACCAACAGAGAACTTGACTCTCAGATTTTTTCCCACACCCCTCTAAACTGAAATCCTAAATCCGCCCATGCTTACAATGCAATTTGCATTGAAGAAGCTAAACTGATTTATGAAATGTTGAAAAATCATTATGATCCTCCTAAAATATATTTTAGCTTTGAGGGACGAAAGGAATTAGAGCAAGAGGTAAAAGTAATTACGTTGCATATTTTATTTCTAAAAATAAAATGTATCTGAAAGTACAGTTATGATTTAAAAATCTATCAACAAATAGATGATGTGCAATTATTTTCATAATTTTTTCTTATTCAAATATTTCGCTTGTATTAAATTTACTTATATACATGTATACAGAGTGGTAGATAACTTTACTTTGTGGAAAAGAGGAAAATATCTTAAATGTCAGTTATCAATAAACAAGATTTTCGGTCTATTGTTATTTGTAGATAACAGTTGTCAGATGACAACGTAGGTCGCCGGCAAGCGTGACTCTATTTACCTAACCCCTTTAACCACTCGACCACGGAGGCCCCGTCATGTAATAGAATTAATTCGTAGTTGTGAAAATCAATTTGTACATATGTGATATGTTGTTTGTGTTTGTCTTTTATTAGTTCCCCTGTTGATTTAAACTTCATCAATTAGTTCTTTGTTCTGGGATAATCCCATTTAGTGTCAGGTCAAAAATAATGTTAGTAT